>JAOQMR010000211.1:5107826-5120168 GCA_027563865.1 Erythroxylum pelleterianum
GCTAACAGTTGATTATATTAGCTTACTTGACCAGCGGATAATATTAATTGTTTATTAAAGATGTTTAGTAAAATTAGTTGTTTAGTATTAACTGTTTAAGTGTAAAATGACTTATGAGAGCATGACGTAAAAAAAATAATTTATAATGCCATGAGTAGCTATTTAATTTTACAAAAATTTAAGTTTTAAACTCTAATAAAAAACTTTAAACATTCTTACAAATTTTGTCACCACAACAGATTTTTTATTTTGTAACCAAAAAACTTATTTCATTAGTAAAAAAAACTCTCAAGTTTTGTAATTAAAAAAATTACTTTATTATAAAAATCGTATTAATGTATAATATGTGCATGATTTTTAGTTATGCATGATTTTTAGTTTGAATTATCTATAATATCACTATATCATAATTATCATAATTCAAAAATTATGAAAGGAGGGTATAATTTTTTTTACCAACTAAATTTTGGCTTACCATAAAAAAGACTCCTCTTATGGAGCTTTTAAAAATCAATTTATTGAAGTTAAGTAAGCTAATCAATAAGTCATTCACCAAACACATCAATAACTTTTTAAGATAGTAAAAAAGCTAACTTTTAGTCAACAAGCTAAAAAACAGCTTATCAGTTGTTTGCCAAACACCTCTATAGCAGATTTACTGTTAATGTATATTGTAATCGAACCTTCTTGTGGATGATATAACTCAGTCAAAATATTCTTCAACCATATTGTTTGACATTTACATACTGCTGCATCAATATACTTAGCTTCACACATCAAGAGAGCAACTATTTGTTGCTTTTTTTATGGCCATGAAAATATTGCTGATCTAATGTGAAATACATATCCAGAGGTGCTCTTTCGATCATCTAAGTCCCCACCATAATCACTATCTGAATAACCAATCAACTTTAAATCTTGAGAATGTGTATAAAATAGACCATGATTTATTGTACCTTTAATATATCTTAAAATTCTTTGTGCTGCAACGAAGTGATCTTGCTTTGGCTTCTCCATATGTCTACTGACCAATCCAACTGCATTACATAATATCTGGAAGTGTGAAAGTCAAGTACCTCAAAGTTCCGACTAAGCTCTTGAACAGTGTCGGGTTTATCAACTCTCTATTTGAATCCATTCTCAATCTTACACATGTTTCTACTCGGGTAGCCATTGGCTTGCAATCCTTCATTTTAAACTTGTTCAGAATTTGTTTCGCATACTTCTTCTATACAAAAATATTCCATCTCCCATTTGTTTTATTTTGATTCCAAGAAAGGATGACATTTCACCAATATCTGTCATTGCAAATTCTTTAGTCATAGCTTTCTTAAAATCACTGAACATACTCGGATCGTTTCCTGTGAAATCATATCGTCCACATATAAGCACACAATCATGATATCTCCACCTTGATTTTTCTTCGTGTATAAGGCATACTCATGTGGGCTTTCTGCAAAACCATTCCTTTTGAAATACTCATCTATTCTCATATTCCAAGCTCGTGGAGCTTATTTTAATCCATATAATGCTTTCTTCAGACGATAGACTTTGTCTTCCTGTCCTTTCTTAATATATCTCGGTGACTGCTTGATGTAGACTTTTTCTTCTAGGTATGCATTCAAAAAAGTTAATTTCACGTCCATTTGATAAATCTTTCATCTATTTTGTGCTGCTAGTGCTATAAGAAGTCTAATAGTATCAATTCTTGCAATGGGAGCAAATACTTTTTCATAGTGTATTCCTTTTCTCTACTTATAGCCTTTAGCGACTAATCTTGCCTTATATTTTTCAGCATTTCCTTCCTAACTAGTCTTTGTCTTGTACACCCACTTGACTCTTATTGCCTTGTGTACTTTCGAAAGATTAGTTAGTTCCCATGTGCCATTTCTATTAATCGCAACAACTTCTTCATTCATGACTTTTTTCCATTTCACATATTTAATAGCCTTTTCATATGTTAATGGATCACACTCTGCCATTAAACAAAACAATGAGTAATCAAATGTTATTTGTATCTATTCTGTGGCATCATAGATATCATGTAGACTCCACATTTTTATAAGTGCTCCCCTTGAATTGCTACTGCTACTGTTGCTATATGATGAAGTTGATGGTGTAGATCCAGGAGTTATTAAAGTGGAGTTTTGTAGAGGAGCATATTCATCTCCTTGTTCATCTTGTGTGTTGGAGTCATCATCTTTATCACCATCGAAATAATCCTTGGACTTTCTTATCTTCTTTATTCCATTTCCAATAATCTGCTTCTGATCACCTTCTTGGTCAAAAGGTTGTACAATCTATACACCTTACTTCTCTTTTCATAACCAATAAATATGCACTTTTCACCATTGTCATCTAACTTCTTTCTTTTTTGATCAGGAATATGGGCATAAGTAATGAACCCAAAAATCTTGAGATGTCCAACTAGTGGCTTGCTACCACGTTATGCTTCATTTGGTGTTTTGAATTTTACACTTTTTATTAGACACTGATTTAGTAAATAAACAATATATAAAACGGCTTCAGCCTAGAAAGTTCTCGGTAAGTGCTTTCCTTTCACCATGCTTCTCGCCATATCAAGAATTGTGTGATTCTTGCTTTTTGAGATGCCATTTTATTATGGTGTTTATGAAGCTATCAACTGATTAACAATTTCATGATCTTTGCAAAAAGTTTCAAACAACTTTGACGTGTACTCACCTCCTCTATCAGATCGAAATATCTTTAAATATTGCCCTCTTTGTTTTTCTTTCATTGATTTAAACTCCTTAAATTTATCAAGAGCTTCTGATAAGAATATACACCCAACTATTTCTGTTGAAATCATCAATAAAGGTAATATAATACTTATTTCCACCAAGTGATGGTATATCAAATGGTCCAGCTATATCTGAATGAACAATCTCCAACAATCTTCTGGCTCTCCATGATTTTCCAACTTCAAAACTTTGCCTACGT
Organism: Erythroxylum pelleterianum; assembly: GCA_027563865.1. Lineage (NCBI taxonomy): Eukaryota > Viridiplantae > Streptophyta > Magnoliopsida > Malpighiales > Erythroxylaceae > Erythroxylum > Erythroxylum pelleterianum. The sequence goes on from JAOQMR010000211.1 coordinate 5,110,788, forward strand.
TGTTTCCCTCTGGAATTCTCTTTACCATCTTTGCTTTTGATAACAATTGTAGGCCAGTAAAACCAAGATGACCAAATTTTAAATACCATAGCCATTACTCATCTTTAATGACAGATTTATGCACTTCAGCACTTTTGGCTGAATATCAAGTGTGAAAAGATGATTCTTTGTCATATCAACTTTAGCAATTAATTCTCCACCTTTGTTGATGACAAGAGAGCAATCCTTCAAGTGAATGTTGTACCTTTTTCTAAAAGTTGACCAAGGCTAATAATAAAAGCCTAAATTGGGGCTTAACATTTTTTAGTTTAATCAGTTTAGGACTTAAACTTGTAACTTGCTCAACGAAGATCTAAACTTTCACGAGTCTACTCAATTTAAGGCTTGTTTTGACAGAAATTAGGAAGTGTCATACACGTGCCATTATAGACTGTCACGTTAAAAACACACGTGGGTTTCCACAAAACAAAAAATAAATAAAATCATTTAAAATTTTAGCAAAAACCCTAAATTAACATATAATCCCAAAATTTTCACCCTATTTCCAATCCCTTCATGCATCATTGCCTCCGCTACTAATCTCTCGCGAACTGTCTTCATTTGGACCTATATTTTCGTTATTGTTGGCTTGATATGATAAAGCAATTGTGTTTTGTTATTTTGATTGTATTGATTCTTCTGTTGAACACAACTTTGTGATGAAGAGGAAGTTTTTGCTACCCATTTGTTGTGAAATGAATTGCTTTCTGTGAATTGTGTCTTTTATTACAGAGTCCTTAGCAGAGATGAATAAAAAGGTAAAATTACAATCCTCTATGGAATTTGAGTGAAATGGGTAAAATAATAAATAACGATGGGATTATGGATCATTTGGCAGCTCGTTGATGGATGCATTGTCTTTGCAAAGTTTTGAACAAATCTTCACGATTCTTAACTAAACTAGATTTATATTATAATGAACTTTGCCTAATCATTGGTTCTAAGCTACATGACAAACTCCTATGAAAAACAAAAAGACATAATTTGCAATAGCAAAGTTTAGATAAATTCTAGAGTATTATTGATTCTACTACAAAAGTCCCATTTGTAATTGTAATACATATGGTGATTGAGTTTATTTTTTGGGATGAGTGTAATTGTAAGATGATTGAGTTTGGTGGGTGAAAAGAAACAAATATTTCAGTTATAGTTATTATCTTCTGTCTTCATGCCTAGAGATAGTTACAGACAATGTCTTTGGAATAATAGATGTTCATGCATCTAACCATTAACAGTAGTTCTTAGATTTGCCACCAAGAGAAGCAAAAAGAAGAATGGGAAAGTCTATGATAGAACACTCAAGATCTGAGGAAAGAAATGTATGTTGTAACTCCTTTATCCCTTACATACCCGAGACTTTGAACAAATCTCTTTACCCAAGGAAATATGTAACATTGTAGCATTACCATTCAGAAGCAATGCAGTCTTAAGTGAATTGACTACCAATAATCCCAAGTACTAGTCATTCCTCCTTTTTCCTTCAACTGCTTGGCACATCCTATAACTAGTTACGCCTTAAAATTGTTTCCAATCCAATGCACTTCTAAGTTGTTCCCAACAGGTAAGACTACTCATCATAACTTAATCGAGTTTTCATGTGTGGTCAAATTTACCATCTAAAACTAAATTTACTTTTGAAGAATTCAAAACTTCATATCGTAAAGAAGTAGAAACACTTAGTAATGCATTATAGTTTGGAATCTATTGGTCTACTAACAATCCAAAACATGCATCTTTAAATGCTAGCATATTGTAGGTCATCAACAACTCAGAAGTTTATTAGTCATTTGGTGAAGTAAAGGCCTATAAGATCACGCAAAACCCCAGAGTACTACTTCTCAAACACAAAAATAATAAAAAGCTAAGTTGGACACAACACATCCTCCCTATTAGCTTGCAAAAACCGCAGTAAAAAGGTTGACAATGGGTCAATGAGAAGAATTTAGTTGACAGGTGCAATTGTTACCAACACCTGCATTTAAACAAGAATAATCAATTTAATCACACTTTTCCTTGGAAAGTAGTTGTTCTTAAAGCAATTCATAAGAGATAATTTCCATCAAACTTGAGAAGAAAAAGTCAATTGATCTCTTGTCATGAAATTCGAGTGCCTTTCATCAACAGGGAACATTTACCGTAGCTTGTTTTTTATTGTATGTCATTGTAAATGAACAAAAAAAATATCGACCTGTAAAAGAAATTCACATTGATCATTACTACTCCAGCTAATAGCAGTAGTAAAGCCAAATAGAATATAGATCATACATGCTGGTGATATATGATGTAATATATTCTGAAAGAAAACATTTCAAGATAAGAAAAGCATGCTTTAGATAAAGAATAACATTTAATAGCAGCGGGAGGGAAATGCAAAGAAAAGGCGATGATGCGTGAAGGGATTGGAAATAGGGTGAAAATTTAGGGATTATATGTTAATTTAGGGTTTCTACTAAAAATTTAAATGATTTTATTTATTTTTTGTTTTCTGAAAATTAACGTGTTTTTAACGTGACATTTAAAGACTAAATGGCTCTAATCTACCAGTTTATAGAAAATGGAAGCTTGGAAAATTGGTTGCATCCAAGTCTTGACAGAAGAGACACAATAAGGCATTTTGACCTTCTTCAAAGACTAAACATTGCAACTGATATATCTACCTTACATTATCTCCATGACCAATGTGAAAATTCAATAATTCATAGTGAATTGAAGCCTAGCAATGTTCTTCTGGATAGTGACATGATTGCCCAAGTAAGCAATTTTGGTCTAGCAAAGATCATCTCAGCCATCAACAACTTATCACAAAGCCTAACTAGCTCTACAGGAATAAAAGGGACAATTGGCTAAACTGCTCCAGGTACCAACTTCTTTCTTTTTATAATACAAATATTCTAGAAGTAATATTGCTTCAAAGTTTATCATGTTCAATTATCACTTCTATTCATCACATTAATGAGAGAACTAACAGAACGTTCAGCTAATTGGTTGCAAATAACCTTTGTATTACTTCATTAACCGTAGAATATGGAATGGGTGGGGAGGGAACAAAAGAGGGAGATGTGTACAGACATACAGTTATGGCATCCTTGTGTTAGAAATATTCTCAGGAAAAAGACCAACTGATGAAATGTTTAAAGACGGATTAAATCTTCAAGACTTCATTGGCATAGCCATTCCACAAAGTAGTAGACCCAGTTCTTCTTGAAATAGAAACAGCAGGAGAAGCAACCTCTAGAGAAGGTGATAACAATGCAATCAAGATCAATCTAAATTTGAGCTCCATGAAACCAAAAGTGCAGAAGTGTTTACTATCTAAATTTGATGTTGGAGTTGCACGTTCTGTAGAATTGCCTAAAGATAGAATGAATATAGAGGTTGTCAATAGTAAACTACATTTGATCAGAAATGCTTTTCTGGAAAATTAGGTCTCTAGATGCTTATCAAATACTAAATATCATGTTACTTCTTTCCTCTTCAATTATGTGAAAATGTACCTTGAAATAAATCTCAATAGCAGTTAGGTCTTAAGATTGTTAAAAGACTACAACGCATAATCTTCTTATATAAAGTGTTGATAGGTCTGAAAATATTCTTGACATGTGTGAGATATTTCAGAAAATAAAGTTTTTACTAATTATTCTCCATTCTCTAACAAATTACCTGGGATTGTAACTTTGACATAATTTCTAGAATTATGACACAATTGAAGAGGACTCATATTGCAGCTGAAGTCATTTGGCTGCTGCAAAACTTAGCTTCAGAAATTAACCTGTTAATGCTTGCATATCTCTTGTTAATACTGTTTTCTCAATCCAGGGGGAAGAACTTTATACCTTGAAAAGTATTATCTACATCTTCCAAATGATGACAAAGATAAAGTGAAGTTAAAAGGTTAATACAAATTTGTCAGCTATGCTTGGATCCATCAGCTGATATTTTGCTTGGAAAACAGTTGAAACCATAATAAAGAACAGGAAAACAAATGTAAGATGAACACATTAGTCAAACCATTTTGTGGTGAAGAAAAGTCACTTTGGAAATAAATATATGGTTTTCAAATTTCTTGAAAATGAAATGACAGACCAGGTTTCTTCAATAGTATCAAGTTAGAAGCACTAGTAGATATCAAATAAGAACTTACTTCATATTTCACCTTTTTTAAACGGTTTAACACTTAACATTTTGAAGTTAGCATTACCAGGTGGTCTAAACCAAGTTCTGGACCAAAGTCTTGTCCATACAATTTCACAAGAAACAGGAACAGTTGCAATGGAAGCAACAGAAGAAGAAGGTAATTTGTAGTCTTCTTGTAATGGTTATAATCCTACGAGGATTTTCACTCATGATCATTAAGAATATCCAAATCTTGCCAAAGATGTTTCAAAGAATTAAAATATTTAGTGATCATATCCTCACCTGGACAAATTTCACCAAGCTTCAAGGATAACTTATTTTCTTGAGATTTATTTCATAAGTTAAAAGTACATTTGACTGACATTGTCATAAAGCTCCTTTCTTGTATGATAACACAAGTAGTTGAATTGAAGCTTATGTCCTCTCCTGTCTAGTTCACCAACCATATCACCACTATCGAATTCTCTGCGCACCATATTGGAAAAACTGGATCACTCTTTCTAAGTTCTTTGTTGTTTTCGAACTGAACCTATTTGGCATGCTTCGTATCTTTTCTTTTTTCTTTCTTTTCAATGTCATTTATTCAAAGACCAGCTGGGGAGACATTACACAAGTTCATATTTTGCCTCTTAATAAAAGATCCCGAGGTCCCCAATTGAAAACAAAACCAGAGGCAACTTCATATGGAGCAAAAGATTATAATGCTAATATCAACATAATGATGCTACAGCTCAATAGTAAAATCCAGGAAGGGCTCATGAAACAAAATTTCCCGGATGTTTTTGTATCTTCAACACTAAATAAAAAATATGTTCTTCTCAACATATCTACCAGTAGCCTCATGAAAGCCAAAAACCCAAAAATTAGGCATATTAGAAATATCACCATCCCCTTATTCTCCATAGATGCCTGATTCTCTCTTATCATTTCAATGGTTGACCTGCAAATTACCAGCGTGGCTTAGTGATCAAAACAAGAATACAAACATATGGAAAGCAAACAGAAGCTAACAAAAACAACCATATTAGAATGATAAGTGATGAAGATAAAGGACACAAGAGAATGATTGAATTCCTCGTAAGCACCCTCTCAAATGCCCCCCAGATAGCCCAGGATCCATTCAAAATTTGCAGATAGAGGACATGATAGAAGAAATACTTCGTATGCATTGTTTCAAATGCCCATGGTAGCTAAGAGATCCATTCAATTTTGTTCATTATACACACGATTGAAATGTAGCAAGTCCAAAATTGGCATGTAGCTGCCATATAAAAATATAAGATGCAACATGCTCATGTAACCCAAAATTTAAGTACATTAACACAAGGAAAGTTTGGCCATCAGTGCGTGCCAAACAAATTATAAGATCTGTAATTCACTAATTAATCAAAGCCTATCCTTCACATAAAATGTAAGCATACAATAATATTTCCGAACATAACTCTTCCCCTTTCAGAAAAGGAACAGTATTGAAGAGAATAAATGAAGTGCCTCACTGATAAAACCTTATATCGATTTGGTTGTCATGTAGGATAAATGTGACAGTCAATTCAGAATATCCAGAGTGTTAGTGGATTGAGAAATATTTTGTATGCCTACAAGAACCCACTATGTACTATATTCCCTCTTTAATGCTAAAACAAAGCTTAATCAATAGCCCTTAAAATGTTACAAGGTCTAGATATATTTTTCCAAATTCAATTCCAATGTAAAATCAATAATAATTTGCAACTAAACAGCTTAGGAAACTAAGAAAACTGAATATAAATATCTTTTACACCTATTAGGATATGCGTATGAGTTCACGTTGGATGATGATAAAAATAAAAAGTACCTGAGGAGAAAGTTGTCCTTAAGAAGAGCATCTAATTGTGTGGAAACCGAGGATTTCCAAATCAAAAGATCATCAACATCGTTGGCCTGCAAAGAGTTAAAAAGCATGAGAAAAATAAGTATCTTTCTCAGAATATAAAATAAGCCAAAACTCACACCAACCAAGAGATCACGTACTATAACTTGCTGGTTTTCGAGTAGATTCTTTATGTCCAATCTGATCTTCTCTATTAGTATGTCTTTGTCATGCAAATCACTGTCAAAATCTCTATAAATGCTTCCATATATGGAATTGATTTCCTCCAGGTATCGCTCCAAAACAGATAAACTCAAGTCTAGAGAGCGAACTTTTTGCATTAATACTTTAAGAGCTGTGTCCCCTGGCATCCTGCCAGATTGTTGATGGCGAATTTCTTCAACTGCATTGGCTGCTTTACCATTAAAGTTTTCAGGCTTCACTTTTGGGTTTTCAGAAGAAGAGTCAGGTTCTATTTTTTTGTACAAATCCTGATATATATCTTCATCCTTCTTGGATGCTAACTGAGAAGAAATGTGTTTTTGTTCACCATTTCCTTCGTGAGAAGCAAACAAATTATCTGGAACAGATATCAAATCTTCCAACATGCGCTCAACAGCATCCACTCCATAAACTTCAATGACACTGAGTGTACAGTAGAATTCTGAACCATAATGGGTCAAGAAATTCAACCTTAAATACCGCACCCATTTTGGATCCTGAAGTGTAAACCTCTGTGCTTGCTTTACATTGGCAGCTGTGAAATTTCCAAGATTGGTCCAAACATCTGTTGGGTAGACCAAGCTGCCAAGAAGTTCAAAATCTTTTAGACTAGAGGAGTGATGCTCAAAATTTGCCATTTCCATTGTATCAACTAAGGTTTCTTCCGAGAGCTCAATCACAACAAATTTCTCATCCACAGAACATGGGTTTCGAAGGTACTTGTCCTTGTCTCTGCCCAGTATATCTGCTGCTCCGTTTGCTTCCTTGTTAAAAGCCAAAATCTTTGCCCCCTTTGAAACAGAAGCGTAATTGTACTCTTTACCCCCAGGCTCCACCCTATGAGTCACACCTCCAGCTTGACTTGTCCCAGATTTGCTCTTAGAGCTGAGTGCTTTGCTTTTGAATTCATCAAAACCAGGAAGTGTAACACGAGATAGACGCTCGATTCTTAAAGGATTATTTTCAGAATTCATAACTGAACCAGAGTTTACATCAGGTTGCTCAAGCGACAAGGCATCATTTGTGTTTTCTTCACTAGCAAGCAAACCATCATAGGATCCTTCGTTTTCAGCACCATCAGTATCTGAACTGCCACCAGGCTGGAGAGAAGCACTATCTTTTGGTGGATTTTTCTCTATGGAGTTCAAGTTCTTTGTATCATCAAGCCTGTCAGCGTTCCACATTGATATGCTAACTGAAGGTATTATATATCCATCTACATCAGGACAAATATCAATCAGCTTGCAAGTAACTACGATTGTGATGTAAGGCGATCAAGCACAAATTCACTCATGTAATCATGCACCAATAATAAAGCCCAAATCTTATCAAGAAATTAACAGATTTGATAAATTAAGAGAAGTCAAACTCATGTCTACATGAAGCATTGAAGAGATATGGCCATGCATTGCAAGAAAAAAAGCAGAGCCAGAATGTGAGAATCCTAGTGCCGCAGCATACATGCACTCTTACAAGCTGGGAGCTACTGCATATAGAAATATGTTCCCAGAAACCAGGGGAACACAGATAGAAAATGCCCGTTCTTATATTTTTCTAACAGCTGAAACTAAGTCACAACTCTTAGAAATGCGATACATATGTCCACAATCAACGAGACAGTCCACTTGCAATCCAACTAACAATGGAAAAAGAAACCGTTCCTTTTTCTGGAAACAAACTATCATCTCAAAGAAACTAGGCAACAGAGAAATAAATGACGATGATACAAATAGAAGTAGTGAATTGAACAGAAAACTCACCCACATAAGCATCACCGCCATTGAACCGGGAACTCAATAGGAAGACAATTACCCACGAAACAAAAATTAGAGACAGAGAAAGCAAGCGCAAGCGAGAGCGATTCTTTCCAGTGAGACTCCTCTCTAAAGCTCTTCTTTGTTGAAGAGCTCTACGTGATCTCTGCATCGCACATCAGTCCAATCGCAGAGCTAGCTTTCTCTTTACTTTATGCAAATCCCAACCGTCAAAGTGCAAACAAACAATAGATTCAATCAAAGTCGTTAACGAATCGGAATTAAGTAAAGTGGAGTAAGTGTGCATTGCTTAAAAAACAAATAAGTGAGGAATGAATCAACTTTCACCCACTACCGACGCCACCCCACATCACAAACACCACAAAAACAAAAGAAAAAAAAAGATGGATAGATCATTCAAAATAGCAATCCGCCGTTGCTTCAACAATCAGAAAAGGTGAAGACTTTGGAAATGCCCCAACTATGATGAAAACCGAAAATTCAATCAAACAATTAGAATTCAATCACCTTTGTGTATCAAAGAGAAGATGGATTCAGATAGAAGAAGAAGAAGAATTAGAAGAAATGGGTTGGCGTGAAAGGGGGAGCAAATAGCTCATTAGATGGAGTTTCGTTGATCTCATCGTCGTTCGCAATTTTATGATCATGTGCATCTTTTATCTTCCTATATTATAAAATGTGCTTTTCTTCTTCTCAGATCGAATTTTCGGGTTTCCTCTTCTCGCAGTTTAGTTTCGCGTGAAAGAACAAGAAACAGACTTATCTGCGTTCGGAAGACAAACAAAACAAGCCGTTTGAAATTAGTCTAATCGAAAAAGTAAATTTGAATTTCCTTTTCCTCGCGGAATTTTAATTATTCGCTTTGAAAATTGGGGTGGGTGGACTGATGACCTGTGCCCATGTGTTTTAGCCGCCAACCCACCAATCACGTAGAAACACGCCCTTTTGACGTGTCAGCAAGTGCAAAAACTCTATTGGCCCTCTAATATTTAGAGTTTACGTGTCATTCACTGGGTGGTTCTTCTATCATCTTTTTGATGTCTTCCTGCACTACACGGGATCAAATTAGGATATCCGGTGGAGGGGGACCTTTGAAGTTATAGGTTTAAGTCGAACTTATGTACGCAGCCGTTTAATATTTGGAGTCAGAATTTTACCACCCGTAAGAGACTTACACTACTCAAACGAGAATTAGTATAGGTGTAGATGATTTAAAAATATCTTCCCATAATTAAGACTCTCCTGAATTACCTTGTATAAAAAAAATTAGGATATCTAATTTGAATCTTATTTTATTAAATTTTAATTATAAATTTATGTAAAGTTTATATAAATACGTAAATAAAATTAAGTGACACAAAA
>JAOQMR010000211.1:5129877-5144105 GCA_027563865.1 Erythroxylum pelleterianum
TATAATTATTACACATAATAGTATAATTACAAAATAATAGAAACATAATAATAAAAACAAACATGTTTTTGTTTTCATTTTGTTTTAGAAATCTCAACCAAACAGGTTTTTGTTTTTAGTTTTTATATTACAAATCTCAACCAAACAGGTTTTCGTTTTTTTAAGAAAAAAAAAACAGAAATCAAAAGCAGGAAATAAAAACCAAAAACAACAACAGAAAAACATAAGTGGAACCAAACAACCCCTAAGATTAAGAGAACAACTCAAAAAAATGAAAAAATATGTAAAGAAAAAAAGCTAAGAGGATTTATCTCATTTTGCTTTTTATGAGTGTCAAGAGTAAATTGAGCCTTATTTTGCTCTTTTTGAAAGCTGGCCTTATTTTGTCTCATTTTATTTTTTATAAAAGTTAAGAGTGAGTTCTATTTTATTCTTTATGAAAGTGAATTTTGAGTAGGTGCCCTTCTTGCCCTTGCACGGAGTCAGCCTAAACGTAACTAGTTTAATAACAAAAAAACAATTGAAAAAAACTATTCATGAATGATTGAATAAAGAGTAAATTTGTCACGTTCTATCATGAACTCGTGTGAACAGTTGTTTGAGGAATGAATGATTTATTAGCTGAGTTCTTATAATTTGATTTACTTTTATTTTTATACTTTGAAAGTTATTATATATTTTATGTAAATAATAAAATTTAAAATATAAAACATCAAATAGAAAAATCAAATCACGTGAATCTAATTGATTTAACCTTTTATTAATTTTACAGCTTTTATTACGGGGGGCTTGTTCATCTCATCAATCACTTTATTTGCCGTTTCTGTTTATGGTTTGGTCTTCCGGGTTCCAAGGGATCTTCGAACATCGTTTGATGGCACTTTGTGATAAATTTCAAGTTTCTACATTGTCTTTGACTAAAATAAGTGCTTTATACCTAATCCGGCTGGGCTTATGTGTTCTGCAATGTTTACTGGCGCTCAATGTTGAATTCTGTTTGTCCTCTTGATATTAACCACACCAACTATAGCTTGGTAACAAGTTAAGGTTTTAAGTTCCTGTTTTCTGGGAGGGACTCGATAGTTGCTTTTACTCTTGTTAGAAAATGATGTTCGCAAGAAAATATATTATATCACTGGGCACTATAACAACAACCAAGAAAGTTGCTGACATTGAAAGTGATAACTAAACCACGCTTAGGGGTTGCATAGATTCTGATGCTGAAGAAAATGTAAAAAGACCATCTAACAGTTTCCACCCTGATTTAAGGATGGAATTGCCACCACTTTTTTCTTGGGGGCGCAATCCTAGATGATAACCTACGAGGACCCCATCATAAAGGACCACTTTAACATATCTGCTACTTAAAGGTCCCTGCAAAGTAAGCTAAAGGTCCAACAATACAGGCATTGATGTAGGTTGCTGGTTCTGAATGACTGTAATCTGTGCGGTCATCTGGGTAACCATCATTCTCATTAGGACCACCAACTATGGCTCCAGTCAATATATTGGGATTCGGGTTCTGCGAATAGTAGTATGGTTGGAAACCAGCTTCACAGCCTATGGTCTGTGGGTGGCTTGCGACAGATGCCACAGAAGACCCTCTGTGGTGAATTCTTTTTGGATAGTTTGGCCCAAACCCTACCATGTATGACATCTTTATTGGGTTCACACCAAGTATGTAGTCTACCTGTAGTTTGAAGTTGGTCAGTACACAAGGACATGACTTTACGTTGGTACGTATCAGGAAATATGGAGTAAAATAGTTGAAAGACTTGCCTGTTTCTTAGCGATGAAAATAAGGTTGTTTGGAGTGACCACTTGACTGCCACAGTTGAAGGTATGCCTAGAGGCTTTCATGTACTTGGCATAAGTGGTGAGCAAGAAGGATATTGAAGTCACATATTGGAGGTTACTCTGAGGAAGCTTGTAAATTAGCCCTCCTGCATTTTCAAAACATGCCCATATGCTTTAATATCAGTAATAGGAAAACGCAATCCAGAAATATTATAGTTACTGGTCTCTACTACAATGGTGGTTCTTGCCTTGTGTGTATTTTGTAGTTGTGAAAGGAGAGTTTGGTAGGATCTGGCACATGAAGTTTTCAGCTTCCTGTTTGTACTTCTGAAAGTTCTGATCGTTATTCAACAATGCTCGCTGCAATACAAGCTCTTGTAATATTAGAATCATTGTAGATACCATAGAGATTCAGACAACTCCATCTATAAATTTATGATAAAATGTACCCTTGACAACAGAACATGAGCCCCTGCATACTTGTTGTCCCAACTGAACAAATCAGGTTGGTCATCAGCTCCCAATGACTTCAAGATATTGTAGTAAGATATTTCATTGGTTGCCCTGAATAGCCAAGCTGTCCCCCAAAGCAATTCATCCTGACAAATATCATTCATAAGTAAGAATTCTGGTGATTACCTTCTTATGTTTTGGGCCTAAATCCAGTTAGTGCTTGTCATACCTTATAACCAGAATATGAGCAATAAAAAGGGCAAACAGCTGATCCAAGTGAATCACTGTACGCCCCCTGATACTGCAGGGCAAATTGCAACACCTTTCTAGCAGTTCTCAACAGCAAATTTGAGTATGTTGGATCAACCGCCCGAAAAACCATCGAGGCAGCTGCTAACGCCGCTGCTGTCTCCCCGGCAACGTCAGATCCAGGGTTGCTTGGTGAGACAGAGTACACCGATCTTACAGTGTCCATGTCTTCGGGTCTCTCCCAACACTTGTGATCAACGTTAGGATCACCTACACCAACATAGAGCTTGCCAGGAGTAGATGTTGCACATTTCAGGAGATAGTCGGTGGCCCAACGAATGGCAGCCCTTGCATTTGGCAATTCTGACCCCATTCTTTTGCCATATTCAAGTGTACTCCATGAAAGCATTGTGGTGGTGAAGGCCATTGGGAAATTGAACTTCACATTGTCTCCAGCATCATAGTAGCCTCCTGTCAAATCCACCTATTCACCAAAAATCAACGTATAATGTTCTAGGCATGCATTGGAGTAGAAGAATAGAACATAGACAAAATGTTGACTGACAACATACGTTGGAAAGTCGACCATCTGAGAGGCCAGAATTTGAGCGCCATCTCATTTGTTGAGAAACAGGAAGCCTTCCTGACCTCTGCCCTTGGAAGAAGATAATGGACATAGACAATGCATCTTTGTAATTGGGATTGCCTTGGACCAAACCAAAGACCATAGAAGACAAAGTAAACACAAGGAACACAAAAGCAGCTTCCTTCCTCATTGTTATTGGTACCTTATTAGCAGCAAGTACCAATACTGAGGTTTTTCGATTGGTTTGGCTTTTATGGTTTAGATTCTACAATGACATCTCTTATATATATAGAGATAAAGGAGCGGCAAGAGGGTCTTATCAACCAAGCGCAAATTAAGGCTTTGTCATTTAAGACTTCTTTCTTTGTTGACCATTTGAGAAGATGGTAAGCTTCAAACTTCTCATCCAAACAATTTAAGAATTGGAATGATTATAAAGTTGCCCATGCAATGTTCATGGTATTAGGAAAAGGAAGGATGTGTCAAATGTGTTAGTTGAAAATCACCACCCCAAATCTCCTGTCCATTTTCTCGTGTACCAACCTTGTCCAATGTGATCTTAGCCATCCACTCAAGATCACATTGGACAAGGTTGGTATACGAGAAAATGGACTCACATAAATAGATGGCTAAGATCACATTAGAAAAGATTGGTACACGGGAAAATGGACAGGAGATCACCTCTCGAAAATCACATGCACATGGGTCATCCTAAAAATGGGAATGCTGGTTAAGGAATGTCAATGTGTTGCAAGTAAGGTAAGTCAATTCCTAACATTACTTCTGTAATATTCAGACATGAAGTATTTGTTTGGTAAGACGACCAAATTCCAGCATGGAAACTAATTTCTTTTCCAATTTTTATTTTTCTAGCATAAATTTCGGAGTTAATTCAAATTTCATATGATTAACAACGTCTCTAATTACGCATTAACAAATCCGATAGTGCAACCATTCAACTTCTTAGGTCTTGTAAGAATAGTGAGTTTATGCCTTAGATTGTTATGAATGTTATCTAACAACCATTATTATATAATTTTACAGGTTAATATGTGTAGTGTTGACCTCATTTATGATAAACGATCGTAATTGACAAATCTACATTTAGTTTCTGAGTAATTGATTTTTGTAACGTTCGGTATCTTCTATTCAACTTATGAATTTCCCTTCAACTATTGAGCTCATATTTTAAATTCGATATTATAAAATTAAAGAAAATGTAGGATTTTGTTGTTTACAAATTACGGATTATTAAAAAACTTAACTGGCTCAGCTGGTTCAACTGTAAAAATTTTGAACCTTTCAACTTTCCTGTTCAATTTACTTTAATAATTCTTTGTTGTTAAAAACTAATTAATTTATTAATTAAATCAATTAATTTTCACAATCTTTTTTAATTAAACTTCAAATTCTTCAATAAATAAAGACAATCTCTTTCAATCATATTTTAAATTCTATAATTTTATTTAATCTTTAGTCGGTTTTATGATGGTCTAATATTAGTTTGACCTTTTTAATCTTAAACATCTTGTCTTGTTTGTTTAACTTCTGGTTCAATTTTTAAAACATTAGTAAAAAAAGGTTTAGGATAATGGTTGAGATATAGTAATTTATAAAAAAAAAGTTTAATTGTTCTTTTTCACTTATAAAAAGAAATAATAATCTAAATTTTCAATTTTTATTAAAAATTATTTAATACTTTAAATTTTAATTTTATTAATTAAATTATAATAGATATATAACAATATACAATTGTCTTACTATAATTAAAGAATTAAGAAAATATTGACAAATAATTAGCATTTATTTAGATTCAAGGATAATTACTTTTTTCTTAAAAAACAAGACACTTGAATGGATAATGTAGTAATTGGACAAAAACAAAGATTTGATGTTACGTTTTTGGTATGATTGGTGAATGGCACAATGGCAGACCGTAGCATACAAAATTTGGCATCTTTGGTCTGATAAAGAGGACTGGAACAACATCTGCCCAAATTACTGCAAAGATTGTCCTAATTCTCCGCTAGTTTGGTTTCTTTCATGTCAGATTGAATTTTGAACCCAAAAGGGAAAAAGAATATATATACATACATCTAAAGAAGAAGAAGAAGGAGATGAGGAGGAGGCGTGAATGGCGCATGTTTTAGGCCCTTGGATCGCGCAAAAGAGAACGGCGCCAATTTTCCCTTTTCTTGTTTATATACATAAAAAGACTTTAGCTACGATTCCAAATTCTTGTGTCTGAGGATCAATACTCTGTTCCCATTCTTTAGGACTAAGCTTGCTTGTTTACTGATTTTTCATTAAAACAAGTTGATGCCATTGACTAACCCAAGGTTTGGACAAGCTGGGATCAAACTTCTTGATTGCAAAGAGCAGAACCATATAATATTTTCATATTATTTTAATATGGTCAGAATTCAGTTTAATTAACCCATTTTTTTGATTTGTCAAATTGATTTAAGCTGATTTATATTCTTATATATTTTCAACTTTTATCAGTAGTACTTGCACTAATAATTAAAATAATTATATAATATTTCTTTAGTGTTTTTTTCAATGTTTTAAAAATCGGAACAAAAGATAAACCGGTAAGATAAGAAGTTTAAGGCTTAAAAGATTCAACCAGTATTAAACTGTCATAAAACCAGTTAAAGATTAAATAAAATTAAACATTTTGAAATATGATTAAAAGAGATCTTCTTTATCTATCAAATAATTTGAATTTTAATTAAAAATAGATTGTTAAATGAAAAATAATTAATTTATTTGTATTTATAAGAACTTATTAATTTTCAAAAATTGAACAGTTAATTAATAACTTGATTGATTTTGAATGACAAGAGTTATTAAAGTACATCGAACTAGATAGTTAGACAATTCAAAATTTTTACTGTTAAACCAATCAAACCGGTTGAGTTTTTTAATCATTGATTTTTTTAGTAATATATCCCTAGAAAAAACCATTATGATAACCCGGAGCTTCAGAAAAATAGGAAAGGTACGAATAAATTAAAAACCAATTAAAAGATCTTAGCTAAGCTTCCTTCATGCCATAATTCAGGTTTCTGGTCCAAAAACAGGAAGTTGGGATCTTGGTTACAGGGAACATTGTAAAAACAGAATGTCCCGATAAAATGGTTGTGATTGAATGCGTATAAACATTACATTAACTTCATAAGTACTATACATTGACATTAATTTCCTGACAACCAAAATCAATTAACTTTAATTCAAGGACAACAAACTTGAAGTCATGTAAAGTTAGTAATTATCCTGTTCATATTAATTTTATTTTTTATAGCCTATGTTCAACCTCGAGTAGCCTTATTATATGCAAACCTTTATAGTTGAGAAACTAGTCCTTCTTGTCTTGGTCCTATTTTATTATTAGATAACTCTAATTGTAATCTATCTTATAGGGAAAGGCTTATAGGATCTGGGTGTATGGGTAAGCCTGCTGGCTTAAGTTTAGTTTTTAGCCTTTCGTCTTATGGGTTTTCTCGTTAAAAAAAAACACTAGATAACGTAAGTAAGTATGAAGAGACTTTCTGACCAAGGTAAGTAAACCTACTTGTCTTTCTTCACAGAGAAACAACTGTTTAGAAAAGATACATTACGAAGAATGATACAGATATGGCAAAATCTCTAACAAATTCCGACATATTAGGATTTGTTTACCCATATGTAGCTGCATTACCATATTCTGGGACTAACTGAAGCATATATATGTGTGTCTCCCGTTATCGACGAAAGTATGGTTAGGTTCTATGATCAAGCATCCGATGCTTACTCTTGAGAATATTTTGGTGGATCCTTTCAACATAACGTAATCATCATCTAAAGCAACAATATAACGTGTGTGCATGATAATTCGGACACTTTGTGTGCAAAAGTGACCCACCATGAACAACAAACACAATCATTTACGTATGACGGAGTGACAAACACAAAACATATATGGAGATTGATAAGTAATTGCTTTATGGATTTGCTTAATTGGAGGAGAAGTTAAATAAATAAATAAGTAATCATCATTGGTAATACATATTGATGCAAACTCAAGGCTTTGAAGAAGATCAATTCGATTCATCAAATGTCGTAAAACCTGAAAACTTGGCCATCAAACTTGGGATTGCTACTCACGTCTTTTCATGCATTGGATTTTTAAGTTTTATAACTTTATCTTATAAGTTGACAAATTAACTTGGATAGTAAGGCATACAAATATTATTATTTTTATCAAATTAAAAAAATCGAATTTAATTAATTACTAGAATAGGGGTGTTCGTTAATTCTTTGTTTAGAGCTGCTTCAGGTGTATTAGTGGTAGGTTATAATATAATTTGGTTAGTGTTGCTTATGAAATCTTAAGATATGGCGGCGCTACTTGCGTGCAAGTCATAGTATTTCTTGTACCTATCCAACATTCTTATTATTCCCTGGCTATAGAGTCTCTGCCCGTTTAATCAAGCTATCGGCTTTGCATTCTTCCTGGTCAAGCTAAACGAAAGATTGTCTTTTTTCTAGTAGGAAAAACCTAGCAATGATTTTCCAACTTTGATCATTGTGCACTTAAATGCATGAAATAAATTTTTTGTAAAATCATCCCGAAACTATTAGAAAATTATTATGTAAACCTATTCTTGATATGTTTTATTAATTAAATTATGCTTTTTTCTTCTTTATTATGATTTGAAAAAAGTTTAAAATGGCTCTCCAACTTTGGCAAAATGTAGAAATTTATCTTTAAAATTAATATTTTGAGTTTCTTAATTATTAATTTTATTTTACAAACTAATATATATGTTTTGTTACATAGATAAACTAATTTTATACTTGATGAGATTAGGTAAAACTTTGTATATCAAGTATTTAATAAATATTATGACGATGATATAATATTATAAATAAGAATTATTATCTTTGATAACTTGTCACATATTTTATATTTTATGTGTTGCATGTAGATTAAACATATGTAAAATTAGTTATTTGAATGCAAGTTAACTAACAATTGCATCTAAAAGTGAAAGGTGGATTTTTTTTGTGATGTATGGATCAACCATACGTTATACATATATTAAATATTTTTCTATAAAAAACAATAAATTTAAACAAAAATTTCAAATCAAAATAAATAAGCCCTGTTTGGTAATCAACGGATTGCATTAGTTGTTAACTGATTTTATCAGCGGTTAGTTGATAGCAGATTATATCAGCTGATTTGACCAGTAGATAATATCAGCTGTTTATTAAAGATGTTTGACAAAATTAGTTATTTAGTATTAACTTTTTATGTATAAAATGACTTATAAAGGTATGATTTAAAAAAATTATAATGGCATTAGTCTTATACTTTAATACTTCTTTGAATATTTTCATAAGGATTTAAATTTTAGATATTTAATTTTACAAAAATAAAGTTTATAAATCTATTAAAAATATAGAACATATAATAATAATAATAATAATAATAATAATAATAATGACGACGACGATGATGATGATGATAATGATTAAGATGATGACGACGACAAAGACAATATTTCTTCTTTTTTTTTTCCTTTCTCAATCTTAAATTAATGATAAATACTTAACATAGGCCAAAAATTAATAATTATTGCAAAAAAAAGAAGAAAGCTTCATCAATAACTACATATGCAGCTTATAAGATTGGGAACTGGCAACAAAGAAAAAAAGAGAGAGTATTTTTGGTTCATTTTGATCTTAGAATCCAAGAAAGAAGCAGAGATAATTATTTGAGTTTGCAAATACTTAAGATTAATAAATTCACACTGGGTATATACATTACATGTAATGTTGCTCCACTTTGTTGCTGTTTGTAGGTTTTCGAGAGGGCACAATATGTCATTTATAAACCCAATCAATTGATTTTTTGACTGCCAACAACTAAATGGGGTCATAGACAAGTACGATAAAATAATAACAATAACAATAAAATTACACACTTCTAATATTAGTATTTTAGAAGTATTAATCTTGACAAAATTGTAATTAATTGAAAATAACTAAATTCTGATTTATTAATTAAATACAAGAATAATAATAATAAATATATGTTATATTCAATCCTACTTCATTGTATTTCAATGCATATCTCAATTGTATTAACCTTCAAAAAATTATTTTAATTGCATCTGCACTGTTTAAAAATTGAAATGAATCATTATGTTTGCATATGTATATATTATAAGAAAAATACAAATAAATACTTGATATTGAATAATTGGATTTAATTTATAATTAAGATTTAAAATTTTCTAAAAGAGATAAATAAATAATTTTTTAAACAATTACGAATATTTTATAGTTTAATAATTACATTTAAGAATATTAATAAATATTTACATTTTATGTTCAATAGTTAATTTTATTATATTGGATTAAATAAATAATTTTATGCATTTATAAAAATTGAAATGAATTATTACATATAAATTATATGAAGAGTAAGAATAAAATTTGGATCTCAAATATTCGAATTTAATTTATAGAATTCAAAATTATTTAAATAAATATATTTTATTGGCAAATTTTAAATATTATGTTTTAATTTTATTAATTTATAATGTTTGAGTCATATTCTATGGCATGTTAGAAATTTGTCAAAACAAGATTATTAAATAATGTGTAGGATTATTTAACAAAGAATACACTTTTGATCAAAGTTGAAAGGCTTATTAAAGTTTTTTCTTAAAATTTTATATTTCTTAAAATCCTTTCTACTAAAAATATCCTTATAAAATTATTATTTTTAATTCGACATTTAATTAAAAGAGAATCTTTGAGTCATGTTCTATGTCAAATTAAAAAATAAGTTTAGATAACAATATTAAGTAAATTAGAGATTTATTTAGTAAAGAAAAGGATCAAGTATAAATGTACACTTAGAATCAAATTTCGAAAAATTAAATAGCTTTTTACCCTTTTAATATTGACATTCGTGTTCATAGTTAATATATATATATATATATATATATATATGTTTCATATCATTATATAAGGAATAATAAAGGTTTAGAGAAAGATAAAATAACGCCAAAAGGAATAATAACTTATTAATACCAATTGGTATTAATAAATGTCTAGTTGTTGCAATTGGGCCCTGACCAACTCTTATGGGTAAAACGACATCGTTGGCAAACTGTTGAACATTTGCACAGTGAGAAGAGGAGCTAGTACAGGAAGGACATGCTCTGATGCCTATTCTACCCCATACTGAAAAGGTACGAGCAGATGGAAATGCGTTATCATCTTTGTGTGATAAATCCAAACCTGACAAAGTTTGTCAAACCACTTACTTTATGGGAAGAACTACCTGCTTCATAACTGAGTTAGCAACTCCAAGAGTGCACCTAAGGGTAGGAGCAGAGCGATCAACAGCAGTACAACAGTGAATTGTTCGCAAGATTTCCAGGACAGTATGGTTTATCCAGCTTTTGAACGAGATCTCCAAAGCACAGAAGACCATTAACCCTCACCTACCAAAGGAAATAAAACACTTTTGTGTTGTATTAAACATATTTAGAAGATTACCTGTGGTTCTTTACAGAATCTAAATTACTCAAATATTGTCAGCTTAACAATATAGAACAGGCCATGTCTGGCCATCTTGATCATACGGCTTCAACTTCATTCTGTGCTGTCGACTAGGGTCACATCACATATATAAACAATGAATTACCTCCACCATTTTGTCAGTTCTAATCACAAACTACAGTTACTATGAAGCAAGGCGCTAGAGGACTTTCTTTAAGCATGAAAAAAAATAACAACCAGAACACTGGCAAATCATTGTGTGGTACATTGTCAATCTTATAGGACAGGAGTAGTTTTCTGTCATTTCTTAATACATTAAATAGATAAAGACCAACTTTTATAAGATACAGTAAACTAGCAGAAGCGACAAACCATGATCACGGGCAAAATTGCTTGTTTTACCAGCTGCGAAAGACGGAAAATACACATTAGTATAATAGGTTTAGGAAGTTCACTACCCTGTCACGAACAGGCCAACAAGAAGGAAGCTGATAACATTGGCGGCAATTAGGCTGGTGACTAATCTTGTAACAATATAAAGTAAAAACTCACTTTGATTGAAATAGTTCCACAAATTCCAGGAATCTACTACTAAATTTGATTTCTCAAAACTGTTTATTCTAGTATCAAATATACCTAAAACACTCGAGTGCAGAAGAATTCAAGGAACTTCAAAATTATGGATAAGTAATTAGACAGAATATTCTCCTATTAACTTAATATGTGCATCAGATGTCAAAATGCAGTCCACTAATCCTAATAAAACCTGATTTTGATCTGCCTTGTCTGGTTAAGGTCATTTCTACCGTATTACACAGCAATTTGGATTTGACATCCTGTAGGGAAGATGGCTCATTCCCCTCCAATATGTTTAACTGTATAGCTGATTAATCCAAGGGTCAGTGAATAGATATACTGTCACGAGCTTACGGTTCAAACTTCCTGAAAGAGCCGAATTTTAGTATCCCATCCACAAGATTGTATCTGTACCTTTTTGCATATTTGTTGTGCACCACTGTCCCCTCTCTGTCCTCCCTTCTTCTTACTCTTCTTGCACAGAGTAACAGGTCCTTGAAAAGACCAAAGATATCATTTCTGTACAATGGATTCTCATGTTGACTTGATATATGTGAAATATACATAATATGACAATGTAGAGCATCGAAAATGAAACCAATTCAAATAAGGGTTCATCTTGGACTTAACATCTACGAAGACTTTCTTGAATTCCACTAACAAAACAAACTGTGGACCACATGCACATACCTCTATTATCTGTGAACCATTACAGCTTCTAAAGAGGATTCCAACTGTTAATCCATCCATTAAAATAAGATTCCAAGTTTTGTGTGTATTTCCTCTTGGTTCTGAATTAAACATCATTTTTCCCGTGTGTTTAAAAGATAACATAAGCTGGAACAAGCATTAATCTATTCCTAAACTTCACCTGTTGAGAAATGCAAGTATTCTACTAAGAATCTACAATGTCATTGCTCCAATTTTGGTAAAGAATCTACAATGTCAAAACAATTATAACTTACACCATAATGGAAAGGTTGAGAACTAACTAAACCACCAGAAGCCTGATATACCGCTATTTTCATCTTTCTGTACTTTAGGTGGAAAGGACACTGGAACCCAACATCGGGTATTTAATTATTCATTTTTTAGTAATAAGGTTACCAAGTGTATGCCTCATGAATTATTCGGTGTTACAATATTCGGTAGTTAGATGCAACTTCAAGCTGCACCAAACCCCCTTTTTCGGTTTTGACGAGTAGAGAGTATGGGCTTTGCAGGTGAATTGCTGATCTTGGTTCTTTTTCTTATAAATTTGTTCGTTCAATGGATTCCCTGTTACACTCTGGTTTCATTGTTCTTATCCTTGCTGTTTCGTCTGCTTAGTTGTTGATTCTACGTGGTTTAAATTTAGAAATTGTTCTTGTAGATTTGATTTTTTTAAAATTATTACCTGGGTTGTGGTTGATTTTGAATCTTAATGTATGTATCTGTTTGTGATTTGCTCATTTACAGCCTGTTTGGAATGATAGGAATTGAATTCAATCTCCCTTGTTTGGAATCAAAAAATAAGGACGAATTGAATTCATTCACGTGAATTGAACTCCTTCGGCTGCTATGCTTCTTTTTAAACACCGAAACCCAACATCAGTTTCCCTTTCCAAGTTTTTTTAGCGTCTTCTTGTTCACTGGCAAGGGGTGGTCTTTTCTAAAGATGATATTTGAACAACAACAGCAAACCACGAGGGCGGATTTGAGGAAGAAGCCGGATAGAAGAAAACCAAAAGAGGAAGATCAACAACAAAGGCTTGAGATCATTGATTTGAGTGGCATGATCAGTTGGTTGTTTCTCGAAGCTTCAAGTTCTTAACGTGGCGGGCAACCTTCTGGAACACATTCCTAAAACCATTGAAAACATATTTCAATGGTTAACCCAAAGGCAATAACCCTATTTCTTCTCAAAGGGCTTCTTTGAGTTTTTGTGATGGGTAAAAGGTCTACAATAGGTTTGCAATAATATAATAATATTGATTATTAGTATTAATATGAGTATTTGTGATGGGTAAAAGGTCTACGATAGGTTTGCAATAATATAATAATGTTGATTATTAGTATTAATATATAATAATAAATGACTTAATTTAACATTTTAAACTTAATTTATTGTTAATTATTAATATATGATAAGTTAATTTATTAATAATTATTAGTAAAAATAAATTTAATATGTAATATTAGATATTTATTTATACTTTTTGATATAAATAATGATATGTAAATATGATAAATCAATAAAATAATAAGAATTTCATAATTTATGTATTAATGACAAAATAATCAAGTTAATTATTAATTATTAAAAGGGGGAATTATAAATAAAATTGAGAAAATTGGTAATTTTATTTATTGGTGTTATTATATAAAATATAATAATTTAATAAAGCAATTAATTTACTATTATATTAAACTAATAACATTATTTTTTAGTCAGAGTAAATGTGTCATATGAAATAATTAAATTCAATTCTAATATTACTGGATTTGTTCCAAACAGTGTAATTGAATTCAATTATAATATTTGTTGGGCCCCGTTTTCGAAGCCCAACAATCGACTCGGAATCGAAGTACAAAAACATAAGCGGAAATCCTAAACTCTGCAACCCTCTAAGCCAAGCCCTCACTATCTAACATCTCGAGCCCAAAGGTAAGCCCACAAAACAAAGATCATAAAAACTAAATTTGACCTTTGAAAATGGTAGCCCTTAGTTTCTAGTTTATGTAGAACCAAGAATCACCTAAATCGGAGGTCTAAAGCTCGAGATATGCTAAAAATTCTAAGCTAAACTCATTATCCGATTAAGCTCTCCAACTCGACCACTCACTTTCAATTTATCAAACTCCTTGGATTTAAAACCAATGACCATGAAATTTTAATGGAAGGTAGGAAAATATGTTAGAAAACTAACTCCACAAGAATCGCCTCAATCGGAGGTCGGACGAAGGAGATATGACCTAAAAAGCCTAACCTGCTCAAAACCGAATTCTTAATTGACATACT
>JAOQMR010000211.1:5166775-5193789 GCA_027563865.1 Erythroxylum pelleterianum
TTTGATAAATATGATTCAAATGAATGCATGTTTGAGTGAGATAAGTATGCTTCCGCAGATTATCTCTTTCGTTTGTTTCGACGGGTTACCCCGGGTTCAGCCTCGGGAGAGTCGGGACTCGGGCCCAATGGTCTTCAGTTGTGTTTCTGCTCTGGATAGTTGGGCTCCGGGAACAGGGTCCAACAGATAGTTTCTGTATACAAAGCACAAATAAATAAGGCGAAAGTATGTCTCCCTGGCGTAGGCCTCGCTTAGGTTCGAAAGAAGGAAGGCGAGAGCCATTCCATAAGATAGAGAGTCGTGAACAAGTAACACACGACATAATAAGAGAAGTAAGTCTCAAAGGGAAACCAAAATCCACTAAAGTCTGTTGTAAGAATCTCCAGTCCACTCTATCATAGGCTTTAGCTAGGTCAATCTTCATAGCCAGATAACTCTCCTTTTTCCTAGAATTTTGAATAAAATGAACTACCTCCTTAAGGCTCCTTATATAGGAAGAATAAGATTATCCAATAAGGGCCGTAGTCGCTGGACAAGACCTTCGTAATGATTTTATAGCTGACATTACATAAGCTTATAGGGAAAAAATGAGTCATAGATACAGGTTGATTATTCTTTGGAATCAGAACCACCATAGTATCTATCAGATTATCCGGGTAAACGCCAGTGGAAATTGCATCCCGCACCATAGTAAAGATGCAATCTCCCACAAGATGCCAATACTTTTTTTGATCAAAAACTAGTTGAAAACCATCAGGACCAGGGGCTTTATAAGGCTTCATAGATTGAACAGTAGCAAAAAAGCTCATCTTTGGTTATTGGTCTCAAAATAGCCAAAGCATCATTTTTCAGAAATCAAAGGATGATTTGGAAGATGAGGGAAAGGTAAAGGAGTATCATCAACAATGCAAAACAGTTCTTTAAAAAAATCCATTGCTTCAGATTGAAGAGCTGATGCCTCAGTAATCCAAGATCCATCTGAGGAATGAAGTTGCTTAATCCAGTTCCTTTTTCTACGAGATATAGTCATGGCATGAAAGAAACGATTGTTTTTATCACCATGTTGCAACCATTGTATGCAAGATTTTTGATACCAAAAAATCTCCTCTTGCCGGAAAATGTCATTGTATTCAACAATAAGATCATGTTCCAATGAAACGAGATCAGCACTTTGGTTATATGCTAAGACATTCTGAACTCCTTCGATCCTTGCTAGTATCCGCCGTTTCCTTTGGAAAATATTCCCAAAAGTGTCCTTGTTAAACTTTAAAGCCGCTGCCTTTAAATTAGTTAGAGCCTCACTAAAAGATGAATGTCCCTGATTCCAAGCATTTTCAAGAACAGTAAAAAAATCCTTGTGAAGTGTCCAAGCATCCTAAAAGTAAGAAGGTCTAGAACTCACCGAAGGAACAAAACCATGTAATTTTAGAAGAATCGGATTATGATCAGAATGGGTGCGAGGCAAGTGGTGCACTGATGCTTCTGAAAACAAGAATCTCCAAGCATCATTGTAGAAAGCTCTGTCAAGATGGACAAAAGTAGAAAAAATACCACGACTCCGCTTACGATAGGTGAAAGGTGAGCCTTTGAAACTAAGGTCCATAAGATTACAGTCACCCAATTCCTCTTAAAACAAGCAGTCCTGCTCATAGAGAAACTCCCACCTCGCTTCTCATTAGGGGATGCATAGTCATTGAAGTCCCCAGTGAGCACCCATGGAAGGGTAATAAGATCACTAAGACGACCTATCTCCCTCTAGAAGCCAACACGACCTGAAGCCTAAGGACTAGCATAGACTACCGTTAGAAACCACACCTGCGTCGGTCATCACAGACAAGGAAAAGAATAAATTGTTTATGTGTAACCAGAATCTAAAGTTGAATAATAGAAAAGTGCCATAAACACCATATTCCACCTGAAAAACCAGAAGCCTCCACTCTAGCAATATTCTCAAAACCAAGAAACTAAGAAACTCTATCTGTCCTCCCACCGGAAATATAGGGCTCCAAAATAATTAACACATCCACCTTACTACTTCTCTTTAGCTCCTTCACATAAGCAGCAAAATCAAATTGGGCTGCTTCTCGGCAATTCCAAGATAAAATGTTTAAACTATTAAATATTAAAAAAAATTGAAGGAGGAGAGAGCAAGCAAACGTTCAAGCAAAACTGCTTGGCACCATATCAACATCCACATTATCATCAGTAGGATTAATCACCAGTATACCTTCCTGCATGAGAGCCAAGTTTCCATTAGAGTTTATCGCATAAACCTGGAGGTGGTTTTGCCCAGGGTCAGGTGGTTCACGACTTTGAATAACTTTGATCCATTCATTACTCGGGCCTTAGAGAAGAATGGCGGTGGAATTTGAGGGAGAGGATGAGTTTTGAAAAGCTTGATGAAATTGATTGGCAACATTCTGGACTAACATGGGTCGGGTTTTGAGTTCTGAGGAATAGCTCGGTTAGTTTATCTTACAGGGCACCCAGGTGGATTTGGATTTAAGCCACCTTCTCCGTCATTGATAACAATAGGATTTTTATTCTTTAATATTGGGTCAGTTCTAGTCTTGGGCATTTAACTTCTGTCTTGTTTCTTATTTTGCCTTGCTGGGCCTTTAAGCCCACTACCACTACCAAAATTAAAGACACACCCAGCTTGTTTCGCCTTGTCATGACCTTGGTCCGCAAACGCCTGTAGCTCCTCCTCTACATAGTCATCACCATTCAAAGGTGTGTAACGGTTCGAAGATTGGCGTTTATTTCTTGCAACATTATCGATCTGTCTATGACGCATGACTCTGTTTGATTTTTTTTTCAACAACCATCCATCAACCTAGTCCAAGATTTGTTCCATGATTAATATCCATGAATGTAGGGGTAATTATTTGGCCGTAGTCCACCCTCCATCTGTATCTCACCGACAGTAGCAGTTGGGGGAGGCGTGGCTTCATCCTCCTTAGCTTCCATAGTCAGCGTAAGAGGACAGGTAAAATCCTTGTGCCCATATTTCTCACATTTGAAGCAGATGGTATGCAGTCCCTTATATTCAACATAATAAGTTCTACCATCAATATCAGTTTGCCCAATTGAAGGTTTTTCCAGATCAATCTCAACACAGACTCTCGCGAACCGACCCCGATTAACAAGCGTTATGTTCTTATCTACCTTAACAGGACTGCCAATTCCTGTTGCCAACGTCATTAATAGATCCTCGTCATAATATTGCACTGAAATTTCAGGAAATCGAACCCAAACAAGAGTAGTATCCACCGTAGCTTGCACCGCTGAAAACCTCGGTGTCTAAGGACGTACGATGAGATAATGGTCAAAAACTAACCAAGGGCCACCTTCCATGGCTACATCAAATTCAACACCATTATCAAATTTAACAAGAAAGTAATCATGCCCAAGATCCAAGACATCAAAACCTCTAATTGGCTTCCACAATTGCTTGATTTTTGTATACAGGACCCTGAACGAGATAGAATGTCCTAACAACTTCACGATAACTGCTTGTTACCAAGGGGCATCCAATTGTTCCATGTACGTCGGATCAACATTGAAGGTAGGAAAATTCCTATTGCCATCCTTAAAATCCATTTGGACTATCCCAGTAGCAATTAAATCAACTGGGATTCGTTCTTTAGCGTCATAAGCCAAAGCCTTGGGCGTCTCACGATTCAACACCTTGTCTTTCCAAGACACCATTCTAATGCCATTGGGACTACTGCCCAGAGGGTCTGGATGCAAAGAGTACACCGGGGGAGGCTGGCCTGGTAGGGGGTCAGGGGGTTTGGTTCTTTTGACTGGTCTAGGGTCCGTCGGCAACTGACGCGCTTAAGAGGACATAGGGTTTCCAATATGAAACTCTTTTTTCTCTTGACCTTTTCCTTATACCGTGATGCCCACATCAAAGTCGATTTCAAATACTTTCCCGTTGCTCTCGTGATTTCATTGTTCTTATAATACATCTAATCTATTTTATTTACCGAGTTACTCCTACAATATGTCATTTCTTATCATCCTCACGATATGTTATATTTATTGAGTTGCTTTTATAGCAATGCTCTCGCAATGTATTTTATTTATTTAATTGGTCTTATAAAATATTAGTTGTCATTGCTCCTGTAAAATGTTTTGTTTATCTAGTTATTTTTGCAACATGTATAATCTCGTCGTCTCCCAATTTGTATATCTTGATTTCTCTTGAAATATATATTCCATTCTTATTGCTTTCACTATATATTTATCAAGAGCAACAATTTAGGCATGTTAAGTCATTGAGAGTTAGCAAGATAGCTTGCCCCGAAGGAAAGGTGCAAAACGACATCCCATCTACACTTTTTCTAATTTTTTTTGGGCAAAACAACATCATTTTGCCAAATTTTTTAAAGAAAAATTGTAAATGGGCAGGCTGGCTAGCCTGTGGTCCACTCGGGCTATGAGACAGGTCAGGCACAGTTCGAGCCTGACCCAGCCCATTGTCATCTCTAAGTTTGCAAAAGATTTATAGACCTAATGAATTAACTTTAACTTAATTTGCATACTTATTAGGTGTGTATCATCAACTTTGACTAAGGATGGTAACTGGGCCTAACCTTGGCCCGACCAAAGTCAATGAACTAGGCCTAGGTTGATAGACTTCGGGCTAGGCTCGGGTACCCAAGGTCCGATTCTTATAAGCAAAATGATGTCGTTTTAATGCAAAAATAAGAAAACAATGTCGTTTTGCATTTTTGATTTTAGAAAAGTTTCGAACAGGCTGAATCTAACTCGGGCTAGGTTGAGTCAAACTTGGCTTGGGTCGAGATGCCTCAAGCCCGATCGAACCTTGGGCTAGGTTGGGCCCATTGCCATCCCTAACTCCAACCCAATTTACATACTCATTATAAGTGTATCGATTATTTAAATGTATTTTAATGAGTTGATTTTGAGAATTTCATAAATATAAATATAGTGATTTTGAGAATTTTATAAATATAAATATATATGTCATTAAGTTAAAAGTCATACAAATAAATTATGAAATAATAATTTTTTATTAAAATCTTTGAATTATTTATATTTAACTTTTAAAATTTAAGGAGTTATTTATAAAAATTAAATTAAATTTTATTAAACAACATTGAATAGAAACTATCATCTTACATTGAAATTTTAAATTAAATAAATAATTTATCAATTAGATTCAATAATGTATTATAGTACATAATTAAACCACACAAAAGTCAAAATGATTAAAATAACATTAGAAATTATATTAGAAATTTTGTTTATTTATAAATATTTTATGAATACGTGTTTGGTTTAGTGCTAGTTTGCTACTTGTAGCGCCACTTTGTTTCACTGTTGTGCGTTTCTGGGCTAAGTTTGGTGGGAGATGGCGTTCTCCATTACTAAAACTTGTTCTTCTTCTTTCTGTTCCGACGCATCGTCTCACCCTCAAAACCACAAGATCTTTCCCTCGCATTCTTCTTCGTTGTCTCTTATTTCTCGCTCTGCTTTTTACAGGTTTCTTTTTGTCTTTTGTATTTAGAACGTGTTGCTTGTTTTCTGTTGGATTTCCGAGAAAATGATTGTTTAAGATGAAATGAAAAGGATTCTGACTTGTTGGGATTTGTTTTTGTATTGTGTTAAAGAGTTTAGGAGGTTGTTGGCTGTGATAGGAACGACGGAGTTTTTTTTTTGATTGAGACTAGCATTTCAATCTTTGTCACTATTAATAGAGGCATTTCATTTCATTTCAACCTTTATAACTATGAATTCTCGAGATAATGGGTGCTCTTTATTACTTTGGATTATGATGGGGCGAGTTGGCTGAGGGAAAAAAAAAGGAAGAAAGAGTGGAACTTTAGTAGCTGAAGTTTCTAACTTTTAAAGGAGAGTTTCATGTGTTGTTTGTATTTCGAATTTTCATCTTGGGCTTTTATGTCTAGAGCATACTTAGTTGTTTGCTTTATGTCGATATTTTCCAAGCCTCGTTTTTCTACTTTTTACGATTAAAATGTATTTGATTCCTCTATCACTCTCATTTTGCATGCTAAGCTTAATTGTATAAAGGAGTTCTTTTTTATTTGTATCAGATCGGGCTTTGTTTCTAGGCGGGGGAAGAAGTGTTCTTCGCTCACTCATGTCTGTTCATCTATTAAAGGTTGATTATCTGCTCTGCTCAATTTGGCATCTAATTTTTATTCAACCTTCTTTGATATTGCTTTGACTTATATGGATTATTTACGTTTTCGTTTTAGCTGTTTTACTTGATGAGTACAAGGAAAACCTTCCGCTCCCGAAAGGTTACTCGTGGTCGGTGCATAAGTTTGGTGGTACTTGTGTGGGAAGCTCTGACAGAATCAAGAATGTAGCCGATGTAATTGTTAATGATGTTTCTGAAGGGAAATTGGTGATTGTGTCAGCAATGTCGAAGGTGACAGACATGATGTATGATCTCATAAACAAGGCACAATCACGGGATGATTCCTATATATCTGCTGCTGATGCTATTTTCGAAAAGCACAGATTAACGGCAGTGGAACTTCTGGACGGTGATGAGCTTGCTACCTTTTTGTCCAGGTTACATGATGATATCAATAACCTCAAAGCCATGCTTCGAGCTATATACATAGGTCAACATACTTACTCTCTCTGTCCATGCAGCTTAGTTATGGACAGACTCCTTTATTTCATGTCTTCTGTGTATGTATACACTCCAAGATTTTAGTATGGTTCTGTCTTGACTTATGTTCTTTCTGGTTGAGGTTTTTAAAAACCAATGCTGAATTGATGACCTCTTTTCTCTTGATATAAGAATGTTTGCACATGCATCTAACAATTATAGCTTAAAATATATTTACAGACACACACAAACGCAATACTTGTCATGTTCCATTGTGAACCTCAGCTTCATATTCTCGTTGGGTTTTCTGATGCTCTTTCTAATTTTTTTCATGTTCTGTTATGATTACAAAAATAGGATTTTGTTCAAGGAAATAAACATATAAGTTCTCCTTCTTGAACAAATTAAGGAATATTACAGTAAATGGATGAATGTAAGTTTTGGCATTTTTATGAGTACCTAGTGGCTGAAATTCTTGACATCCTTTCCACAACAACTTTTCAAATGGGTGCATTTAAAATGTCTTTTCTTTTGTTTTCCTTCTTTCTTCCGTCTTTGTTTTTTTTTGAAAGTCATTTTTCATTCTTCATTGATGCTCATATGAATATAAGACAAAGGTCAATTTTGCTTGTCACATTTGGTTTTTGTTGCCTCCTAATAACTTTCTTTCTTGATTAACTGCAGCTGGTCATGCCACAGAGTCCTTTACCGATTTTGTTGTTGGACATGGAGAGTTATGGTCTGCACAGATGTTATCATTTGTTGTTAAAAAGGTCTAGTGTCGATTTTCTCAATGTTATGATAACTGCCTTCTAATTGTAACTTTTTCCTTATATCTGAAGTTGTTGCATTCTTCTGCAGAGTGGATTAGATTGCAAATGGATGGATACCAGGGAGGTACTGATTGTAAATCCTACCAGTTCCAATCAAGTTGATCCTGATTTTGTGGGATCTGAGAAAAGACTTGAAGAATGGTTCTCAAGAAATCCATCAAAGACAGTGATTGCTACTGGCTTCATAGCTAGTACACCTAAGAATATCCCCACAACTTTGAAGCGGGATGGAAGTGACTTCTCTGCAGCTATAATGGGTGCTCTGCTAAAAGCTAGACAGGTTACTATCTGGACTGATGTTGATGGAGTCTATAGTGCAGACCCCAGAAAAGGTTTGTGCTTGGATTTACTGGGTGATGTGGAACTTTTCCGTGAAAGGATATGCTTCTTCTGTATGCTTTTCTTACAAAGTCACTCTAATTCTAGGGATTTCTCTCATTGAAAATCTGAGAGGAAATTAATTAAGTGTTTAGTGTTGTTCTAAGAAATATTTTTTCCCTAACCTACCTTTTTTTTTTTTGCAGTTAGTGAAGCTGTGATACTGAGGACATTGTCTTATCAAGAAGCCTGGGAAATGGTGAACTTCATGACACTTCTTATACTGGTCAATGTTGCTTCTTTTTGTCCCTAATGTGGAATTCATGTGAATATTTAGTCATACTTTGGGGCCAATGTTCTACATCCACGGACAATTATACCTGTGATGAGGTATGACATTCCAATTGTGATAAGGAACATCTTCAACCTCTCTGCACCTGGAACAATGATCTGTAGTTCTGCTACTGATGACAATGAAGATACCCAGAAATTGGCATCCCCTGTAAAAGGTTTTGCAACAATAGACAATTTGGCTCTTGTGAATGTTGAAGGGTGAGCTATTATTTGATTATTTGTTCTTATATCAATTAGTTGGTGTAGAATTTTCAATATTTTGTTTTTTTTTGGCAGAACTGGAATGGCTGGTGTTCCTGGTACAGCTAGTGCTATTTTTGGAGCTGTAAAAGATGTGGGAGCTAATGTCATTATGATATCCCAGGTTTTGAGTCCTCTAATCTTAATTTTCTGGGATTCCTAAATAGCAGTGCAACTTAGTGTTTGTATTTATGTAGGCTAGTAGTGAGCATTCAGTGTGCTTTGCTGTTCCTGAAAAGGAAGTAAATGCTGTAGCAGAAGCTTTGCAATCTAGATTTCGTCAAGCTCTAGATGCTGGGCGCCTTTCTCAGGTGATCTTGGTTATTGAAATCTTATACTTCATAGTTCTCAGTTTTCGTACCAAGGAGTAAGAGTCTGTGAAATCGGATTTTAGTTCCCTAGAATTTCCAAGCTTATGAAATAGCTTAGGAGATATAGATTTATTTATCTAGTTTGGAAACTCGTATGTTAGTTCCTTTCTCTATCTAACTTTTCTAAAATTTCCAGGTTGCAATCATTCCAAATTGTAGTATTTTGGCTGCAGTTGGGCAGCAAATGGCTAGTACTCCTGGAGTGAGTGCTACTCTTTTCAGTGCTCTAGCTAAGGTAAGGACACACGTATATGTACCTATGTGTAAAAGTATATATGGTTGAAGTGTCTTTAGATTTCATGTGTCTTTTTGTTTTTATATCTTAGTTTGTGCTTTTTCTATATGATGAAGATTTGAGGAATTTTTGAAATGCAGGCAAATATCAATATTCGTGCCATAGCTCAAGGTTGCTCTGAGTACAATATTACAGTGGTTTTGCAGCGAGAAGACTGTATAAGGGCTCTAAGAGCAGTTCATTCAAGGTGCTATCTCTCGAAAACAACGATAGCCATGGGAATTATTGGACCTGGATTGATTGGTGGCACATTACTTGACCAACTAAGGGATCAGGTGCATTGTTATGTTAGATGTTCCCTTGATTAATGGATTTACATGTTTGGTCGGCAATAGAAAGAAAGGAGTTTGGGCATGAAGGGATAGGGAAGTTTGGTCCTTATGTAATGGTCTTCTCCTATGTTGATACTCTGTTAATTTAAAGGGATAGTCCTTCAATTGGAATGCAATTTTTACGGTTTCTTACTTCCATCAATAGTGCTCTGGTGAGATAATATCTTTTGGAGTTGCACACGCATTACATTGTTTATTGTAAATAAGGAGTCACTTGAGATAGCATGTAACAGAGTGTGGGTCATTCCTATTTTCATTTGAGCTACAAAGGTTCATGTTTCCATCTGATATGTTGAGTTCTGTATTTGTTATACGTCCGATCCATAATATCTTAAAAATCAAACTTAATTTAATGGTTAGGACTGTAAGTCTGGGTGTTTACTTTTGGCACACAACATCTGACTTTGGGACATCTTTGTAGTCCTTTTCCTGTTGCTTTATGAAAGAATGCATTCTATTCGGATCTCATCAACATATACCCTTTATTTAAAATTATCTAGAAGTTATGAGATTAGTATCAGTCTTAACATCACCTTAATGTAAAGTTATCTAGATGTCTAAACTTTATTGAGATTAGTGTCATTCTTAACATGCCCTTTATAATGTGTGATGATTATTTATCCTTCTTGATTATCTTCTTCATAATCAAGATCAGGATAACTTGTCTGCTTTCTTTTCTCTTTTTTTGCTTGTTTATGTGAAAATTCATGGGATTCTGAAATTTTTGGATAGGCGGTAGTCCTGAAGGAAGAATTTAATATTGATTTGCGTGTAATGGGAATCACTGGATCAAGAACAATGCTTTTGAGTGACATGTAAGCCCCCAAACACCTATATGAACTTCCTTACTGTTAACTTTTCATATTTGGAATCATTTGGAAAGATAGCATCTGCTTTTCTCTCTGTTAAGGAATTGTACCATATTCATTCAAAAGAAAGACAAGGAAAGGTTATAGATAGAGGTCTCATAAAACTTCTAGCGGTTAACTAAGTATGATGCTCACTGATGAGCAGATAAATTTTGGGGCCCTTATTTGCAAAAAGAAATATTCACCTTGAAATGAAGTCAAGGTGTTGCAATGCCATGGTTAAGATGTTGCAATGCCACTGTTAAAGAATTATTCAATCTTTTTTTTATTGTTCAATATGGACCATAACTAGCTTTGATTAATTCTGAATGCTTATGGGAACAAGTCTCTGCTCCTTCCCTTTGGAAAGTTTCTTCTCATATTTTCCTACCATAGCAGTATAGGAACTTGGTCCTATGTTGTCATATCTGTCCTTTCTACTTCCTCCCATCTCTTATTTCGAACCAGAATATCTGCACATTTGTAGACTTTGAATTGCTTACTGAAAGAATGAGTAACCTAAAATTAAAAATAGACCTCTTTTCTGGCCCTTTTAGCAGGTTATTTATGAATTAGAAAATTAAGATACCATGAACTATGCTGGCTTCAGTAAATGGAGTACATAGAATGGGGAAGGTATCCATGAGTGTCTCAAAAGCATGTTATTGAACCTTACGTCATTTGTTTTTGATGATATTATTTAATGAACAGGTTTGAAACTGGGAGTCACCATTTCTTTCCACAAATGGCCTTATTTTTTCTTTTTGTTTGGATGTGCAAATGGAAATCAATTGTTTGTGCATTTTGTTGGGCTTTTTAATAGTGTCAAGCTAAGAGCCAATCTGGTCCTGAGTAACATTACTTTGAACGTGGACGGGTTTTGCTGACATAGCCCAGATTTGCAGTTAGTGATGGCGTCTCCCACTTTCTTCATTAGGCATCTCTTCTGTCGTTATACAAAAAATTGTGAAAATAAATCTGTACATCGAAGTTTTTGCTGCAGGATTTCCAATGACTTTTGGTAGATAGAAACGCATAACTATTGTAGGGCATGATCTTCAATGTGGGCGAATTAAATCATTCACATATATGCTGTAGTGCCATTTTAATTGTTTGTTGTTTACAAACAGACATCAGTTCATATCTGTCACAGCCATACTGTTGAATGAGTTAATGCCTAGTGTTCTTCATGGTATATAGAGGGATCAATTTGCTGAACTGGAGACAACTTTTGAAAGAAAAAGGGGAAGTGGCTGACCTGGAGAAATTTACTCTACATGTCCATGGAAATCATTTTATTCCAAATATTGCCATGGTAGATTGTACAGCAGATACCAACGTGGCAAGCTGTTACTATGATTGGTTGCGAAGAGGAATTCACATCATCACCCCGAACAAAAAAGCAAACTCCGGTCCACTTGATCAGGTAATCTGAACTTGTATGTAATGTTATGCACATTCTGTGAAGTTTTTGCTTGAGCTAGTTCTTCATTTCCTTTGGTAGTTTGTTGACTTGATTTCATCACATACAGAATTGGGTTTATCTTGCTATTGCTGCACATTATTTTTGTAATGAAAATTCATATGGTTTCTATACTTTCAATTCATATAGGTAACCAAGGTTATGGTTGCAGCTTTTTGTTAAAGTGAAGTTATTTATTGCTTCACTTTTTGTTGCTTTTTGCTATATGTTCTGCCTAGCATGTATTTCATGGGTCTTTGACCTTGATTTTTCTATTGTTTGTCCATGGTTTTCTAACAGGAAAAAATGACTATAAAGTAAGCTAGTAATAATCTTAGAATGATGATAGAAGTTGCTCCTTTGTATAGCAGAAAGATGGGTAACCAGAAAAATAGTAGTTAAAATTTTTATATATACATCTATCTATGTATAAAGTAGAATTGTCACACCAGATTTTAACATGTAGCAGCTCTACAAATTTATTCATTGTTATAGTATATATAAGATCCTTTCAATTAAGTCTGTCACACTAGATTTGGACATGTGACAGCTATAAAAATTTATTAATTATTTATAATTTATGTAAGATTCTTTCAATTGAATAGTTCATATATTCTTTTAATTCTATATAAAATCATATATTAAATGTCTCATAAATTGTTAAACTAAAATATTGGTTAAGAAATGAAACACTATCCAATCTTTGGAATTTGTTATTATATTCAATCAATTTTAACTTATAAATTTATATATATATATATATATATAATGGACATTTAAAAAAGATACATTATCATATTTTGCCACTTGAACTTTGTACATGTTAACTAATTGATATCATATCAATTCTATTCAATTAACTTCTGTAACTCTTAGAATTCCTTGTTCTAATCTTTTAACTCTTTTAATATTCCACTTATCAACTTTATCTTTAGTAATTATATTATAACATTAATTACTGGTGATTCTTCGTTCCTATGAAGATGTTAAAACATTAAAAACTACCTTTTCATATTCTTTCTTTCTTTATATAGTTTGGAGATGATTTATTCAAACTACACTAAATACTACTCAAGTCCAATTGACTTGTATTGTATTTAAGGTAATTTTCTTACTATACTACTTCCTTTTTTTTTCCTTAGGTTTTTAGTTGCATCTTCGTATTTTAATTTAAAGAAGGATTATTTTTTAAAAGGAAATAAGAATTAGAGTAGTCAGTTTGAAAAGATTATCCTCTATTATATCTGGATATAGTAAATAAAGTAATTCTTCATTTTGATTTTTTAAGCTATTCAGGGATGTAAGACCTTTAAAGAGAACACAAACATTCAAGTGATTCTTAATTAAGGCTTTTTGAAAAGCATTAGCATTTCTATATTTCAAAGGTATATGATGGAAATCTCATGCTTCTAAAAGTTCTAGCTTGCTAATTGTGTTTTATCTTCAAGTAAAAGTGTGGGATATTAATTCGTCACCTTACAAAGTATTACAAATTTATAACTTAGTTTGGAGTTAAAAAAAAATTGTATTACAATTCATTAGTTTTGGGTTTTGATAAGAATATACGACTTATATTAGTTAACTTCTTTAAATTAGGGATGAAATAATCTTCCATCTTAAGTTTTAAAGAGTTATTTTGATTTTAATTTTTCTAAGTTAAGATTTGAGTACTCAACATTTAATTAATTTTTCAGTTTTTCATTTTAAGTTTTTAAATAACAATTTTATGTATAAATCTAAATTGGTATTGTAAAGAAGAGAGAAAAGGTATTTTGGTTGATTTTTCTGAAAAGGGGTATAACTACATATATATACTAATTAATCAACTAGTTAGGACTCTACTAAATGGAATTCCTATAGTCAAGCCTTGGGATCTTGTACTAGCTACACAACCTAATCTACAAATACAATCTGTAGCACTATCCCTTAAGTTGGAGCATAGATATCAATCTCAACAGGTTTAGTTCGTTTATGAAATACAAGATTAAAAGTAATATGTAGAGCAACTTGGTTATCACACCATAACTTTGCTGGTATTGAGATTCTAAGACTAATTTCAGTTAAGAGCTGATATATTCACATTATCTCACACACTAATTGTGCTATAGCTTTATATTCGGATTCTACATTAGACCTTGACATAATATTTGCTTTTTGTTGTTCCATGAAACTGAATTTACTCTGACAAAGACATAGTAGCTTGTAATGGATTTTCAGTCAATCCTAGAACTTGCCTAATCTGCATTTAGGAAACAATCAATGTTAGTATGTCCATGATTTTTACACAATCTCCCTTGTTTAGGAGCCCTTTTTTAGTATATCATAGAATTTGTTCTAGAACAACCCAATGATGAACGGTTGAGGAAGATATGAATTGAGTTATAATACTGAAAAAATATGCAATATCAGACAAGTTAATGTAAGATAGTTAAACTTTTCAAAGAATCTTTTATACTTGGGATTTTCAAATAAGTCTCTATCTTTGGTGAGTTAAATTAGGAAGCATTAGAACACTGCATGGCTTAGTCCCTAATTTTTCAGTCTCAATTAATAGGTCCAGTACATATTTCTTTTGAGATAAGAAAATTGGAGGTTAACTCATGCAATACTCTAATGCTTCCTAATTTACAACTCACCAAAGTTTACATCTTTTTCTTTGTTATATA
The DNA here is from genome assembly GCA_027563865.1 of Erythroxylum pelleterianum. Lineage (NCBI taxonomy): Eukaryota > Viridiplantae > Streptophyta > Magnoliopsida > Malpighiales > Erythroxylaceae > Erythroxylum > Erythroxylum pelleterianum. Next base: position 5,181,111 of record JAOQMR010000211.1, read on the forward strand.
TAGAATTATATATCTTTACATGAAAATTTATTTACAAATTATACAAATCAATAATGTTGCAAACATAAAACTATAATCATGTAACAAATAAATAGAGGAAGATAAGTTTTCATATCTATTAAAATTTATTTAACTATACATCTTACAGATTATATGAGTTGTAGATTAGATTGTGTAGCTGTGACAAAATTCCAAGACTTGATTATAGGAATTCCATTTAGTTAGTTACCTAGTTAGTTGTTGATTAATTAGTATATATAAATTTATATGTATATATAGCTATACCTCTGTATAAAAAACGTGTTTCTATTTATGTAGCTTTGATACCATGTAAAGAAGAAATAGTAACTATTATAATATTTTCATTTGAATAAATAATTTCTATGCTTTTATTATTTTTACTCTCATATATTTTGTATTAAAATTTTTATATATAAAAATTATATTATAGAGTATCTAAGATTATGAGTTTGAGTTACGTAAACAACCACTTTGTATTATAAAATTTATATTATAGAGTATCTAAGAGTCACGTAAACAATCTCTTTGTAAAATGCACAGGGAAGGCTGCGTACATTGATGACCTTTACCCGATCCCTACAAAGTGGGGAGCCTTGTGCACTGGCTTTACCCTTTTGTTCTATGTATCTAAGATCATTTTAAAGAAAATCCACATAAAGTGCAGGTATAAGACTAGTATATGTATATTTTTAACTTAGTTTTAGTTTGTTTAAAGCTTTCAATTAAGGTGTTGGCTCTATCAAGCACTTAGTTATATAAACCTGCTCAAAGATCCATAAACAGTCTGAAGTTAATAGTAGCATGTGGTTATATAAACCTGCTCAAAGATCCATAAACAGTCTGAAGTTAATAGTAGCATGTGGTGGCAAACATATGATATCCTTAATCCTTCATTTTGTATGCCCTTTTATTTTGCTTTAAAAATAAATAGGAAGATACCTGCCTTGCCTACCAAGAACTCTCATAAGATGTTGATTTAGCGTTGAAGTATAAAGATACTAGGTAAAAACTTATTGTATCAAATCCATTAGCTGCTGCGGGATACATATTTGAAAATTTTCTCTTTTCTTATGCCATGAATAACTGAACATCATTGAAACCAAATACTATTGTTGTGCAGCAAAATTGCCAAGTTTTGACAGACATGAATATCTTTTCATTTCTAATTGTTGAAAGAAAAGATCCATCATAACTTCCCGTAAGCTGGAATTACTGCAGCTTGGATGAAATATTACTGAGAAAAGTTGCTGGAATAACTCTTTTGATGCTACTTTATTTTTCCTTTTCTGAATTAATATGATTCTACTCGAGATTGTCAATCATTCTTGAACATTTTGCATGAATTACATAAAAATGCTAATGTGACTTTAATGGAACCCCTTTTTTGAACCTGAAGGTGAAGAGTTGTATGATAGTAAATCAATCTTGAGAGTTGCTTACATATTTGTTATTGCATTCTGCATCCACTGTATTTCCTCGTTAGATTTTAATAATTTCATGCCTCTTTCTTAACCATTTTCTGTATAAATCCAGTACCAAAAGTTGAGATCTCTTCAACGGCAATTCTATACACATTACTTTTATGAAGCAACTGTTGGAGCTGGCCTTCCAATTATTAGTACTTTACGAGGTCTCCTCGAAACAGGGGATAAAATATTACGTATTGAAGGGATTTTTAGGTGAGTCTTACTATTATGGTTATTCCAGAAATAGTTGAATTGCATAGAAACAGGTGAATTCCATGACAATTCAATGATCAATATTACTTTCTGGCATCTGGTGTGTATATCTCTTGATCCGCCTTTACTTTGTTTTCTTCTTGACAGTGGGACGTTGAGCTATATATTCAACAACTTTGAAGGGGCACGAGGATTTAGTGACGTTGTGGCAGAGGCAAAGCAAGCAGGATATACTGAACCAGATCCTAGGGATGATCTATCTGGAACAGATGTTGCCAGAAAGGTACCAACTTCTTGAATTTCTCCACCATATTGATTTGGGTGAATTAGCAAGCCTTGCCCACTGTTGTTGGTCTATTCTATTAGTTGCCGATATCTGTGGAAAGACTTCCCCATTTATTTATAATTTGAACTAGCTCCTCTCCTTATTTTGGTGCCAAAGTTTGTCTAGTTTGATGGGTGAGAAGATGTTATTCAATGTCATGAAGGCATACCTGTTGAATGAGGAGCTTCATGAGTGCTTGCGACTTCCTTTTGTATATGTTTTACTAATTCCACTTCGTCACTTCAGTACATTTCACTAGGGATGGCAATTTTTGGCCCATGGGCCTAAATTTAGTTGTTTTCAATCGGCCGGCCCTGGGCTAGACCCAGGCCCAGACAAACTCGAGGTTTAATTATTCTAAGAAAAAAAACATCGTTTTACTTAGAAGAGGTGGGCCTCGGGTAAGCTTGGGTCTGGGCAACTCAGATCCTGATCTAATTAAAAATATAAATTATTCTATATTTTTAATTTTAAAAAAATTATTTTAAAAAACTTGGCGGTGCCATCCTTACATTTCACAGGTAATAATTCTGGCGAGAGAATCTGGGTTAAAGTTGGAACTTGCAGATATCCCTGTGGAGAGTCTTGTGCCAGAACCACTTAGAGTAAGATTCATTTTCTGAGAACTATTTGTTGCAATGGTATAGTAGTTCATATCTGGTCCAATATTTCTGGTTATTTCAGGCAAGTGCATCTGCTGAAGAATTTATGAGGCAGTTACCACAGTTTGACCAAGACATAGCAAAGAAAAGACGAGAGGCTGAGAAAGCAGGAGATGTGAGTATTTCTTTTTTATTAGCTCCAATTAACCTTTTGAGTGCGAAAATTTCGTCACGCCTTCTGGCAACTACCATTTTTCATAAATGGGAAGGTTGGTTCTTGTAAATTCAAAGTATACATCTATGAGAGAGAAGTCTTTAAAGTACTCTAAATGGGAAAAGCTGAACATCAGAAGGGAGCTTGGTATATGAGTGAATGCTTGAGACTTGGAATAAAGTATGCATTGGGGTGACTTTCTTTCATAAACAGTAGCTTGGGCATGTTGCATTCACCTGAAAGTTGAAAGAGGAAATTTTGATCACAACATCGGTCAAGTGATGACCTATCCTAATGAAGAAAATGAGGAAGTAACAATGATATTGGTGTCAAAATGGAGAGGGAAAAATCACGAGAAAAAAAAAGTATACATGTTTTTAATTACAACAACAACATCCAGTAAAAATCTTGTTGAGATGCGAGATTTGAAGAGGTCTATTAGTATGTAGCCTTATCTCTAACTAGTAGAGAGGTTATTTCCAAAATATACATGTTTCCAATTATCTGGCATAATCGGTTTACATCTAGATGCATAGCTTTGCAGATTTTGTAGTCTGGCCTCTCAGGAGAATATTGTGCTACAACATTGAACTTTATCCCTTGTTACATCTTCTGATAACCTGTGGCTTTCTTATGTGTTCCTTTAAGAAGAAATGATACCTAATTTGCAAACTTACTTGAATCTTATGCTCTATGCAATCTAAAGGTCTTGAGATATGTTGGAGTGGTGGATGTGGTAGGGAAAGAAGGTCGGGTTGAGCTGTGCAGATACAAAAGAGATCACCCATTTGCTCAACTCTCTGGTTCTGATAACATAATAGCTTTCACAACTACAAGGTATAGGGAACAGCCTCTGATCGTTCGTGGACCAGGTGCTGGAGCACATGTCACAGCTGGTGGAGTCTTTAGTGACATTCTGCGATTAGCCTCTTATCTTGGCGCCCCATCCTGATTGGGTCCGTATTCGCACCTACAGGATGGTTATTTTAGAGCTTTACTTTTTGTAGGCTGAGGTTTTCTATCTTCCTTAGTATTGGTGCTGGAGCTTGGATTAGTTTGTGTAGCAACCTCATGTCTGCACAGATGCTACTGTTTCACTAAATTCTGATGTTGGTATTGGAGTTAGATTAGTATTAGTACTAAGCGCTTTTGGTGATGCTCTCTCTCCATTGTATATTGCCCATCAATTCAGTGAATGTAGGGTTCAAAATTGTACTAAGAAATACTGCTCCAGTTAAATAAGAGCTTTGCAGTCGTGGCAGAAATGTGCTGTTCTCATTTGTAATTGTATGAGAAGAAAAATCTGGCCTTACTCCCTCCAACTTAATGAGTTAGCAGAAATTAGATTACATTTTGAACATTGCCTGCAGTAGACGTCAATGGTTTCAGTATATGCATTTTAACAGAGGTGAGAATTAAGAAACGAGAAGAATCCCCGCAAAACAATAGTACTGAACATCATTTAGGCCAATCTGAGCTTCATGCAACAAGCTCCTAAACATTATCACAGGATATAAGATCTAGTTTCTTAATAAAAAGGAAAAGATGACTTAACAAATACTATATTGTAATCGTCTTTCTCAAGTTTCTATGTCAAGCAATCAAATTAAGGCAAATTAGGCTTCAAAATAATTGAAGAAGATGGGAAAGGAGTAAGGAGCATTAAAATGTAACACTCACTGCAACAAATTTATACCTACTTGTTGCAATACTTTACACATTATCATCTCCATTTGAGTCATATAAGTCCCTTTATAAATGTTGGTTGTTAGGCCGATGATGTGATAAGTAGTCACTTGCACGATTTTCAGTATTTTTGGTACAATCTTCTACAGACGAGACTGAACAGGAATTACTAAGCATCAAAACACTCCTTTCCTACCCACCCGCCGCTACAAGAAAAATTAAGTTAATGACCGAAATTACTGACGGAAGGTCTACACATTCCGCCGAAAAGCTTAGTTAGCGAAGGAATTTACCGACAGACTAAGGTGTCGGAGATATGGCCGTAAGTAATAATTTGCGACGAACAACAGAAAGTCCGTGGCAAATTTACCGATGAAATTTTGTGTACCTTCGGTGAATATACCGACGGTTATTTTGTGTTGTCTTCGGTTGGTAAATTTACCGACGGAGAAGATTTATCTGTCAGAAAAATTACCGATTTATATTGTCATTACCGACGGTTATTTGTTTTCCATCGGTAAATTTATAGATTTTACTGACAAATTTTTTTTTTCCGACGGTAAATTTACTAAAAACTATATTTTTAAATTTTCTGCATTAAATTTTATTTGATGATGTTATGATTGATGCATAATTTAAACAGTTATGAGTTATCTGTTGATAATATTTTGATTTGTTTCAACATTTAATTTGTTAAAACAAAAAGTTGATTGATGATATAAAGCAAAAATCATTTTAATTGATAATAAAAAATTATGTTGTACATAATAAGTATTTGTAATTCATATAAAATAGCTACAAGTATGCTATTTATTTGGAAACTGCGGATGCTTTGATTGCTGCGATGAGGCGCTACACCTCCCCTTTAACTCATCTATCTCATTATAGAGCTAAGCTATGTACTCCATCGACTATTGCAACTAAGTTGCTAATGTTTGCATTATGCTCCGAAGCTCATTGACTTCATTGCTTGTCGATCGACTACTAGATGTTGCTGTACTGGATGTGGAGGATTGCGAATAAAATGCGTTCGCAAATGAACTTAAGCCGAATATCCTTCCACGACGGTCCCTACCACTCACTGCATGAAGAAGGTTTGAGTCTCCTCAACATCTTCAGACTGCTGAGACTGTCGTTAAATACTTTCTTGTATTTGATCCTATCATAAGGCAATATTTATGTTAGTAAGCGATAATTATTAAACATTAATATTAAAGCATAAATTTCACATACATTTAGTTCTCTACATCGGGTGTTGACGAAGGTCACACCGTCATGCTTCTTAGTGTGAGTGTGCAAAAGGAGTTGACGGGGTGTAGGCTTTGTGTCCATAGACTTTTCTTGCATCAGAATAAAATGTTCTATGTGAACTACAATTTATAACATTATCATTCTTCATATTATATATATTTTCATTCAAAAATTCACACATCAAATTAAATTGAAATACACCAAAAGTAAAAAAATCAGAATATAAATGTAAACTGTAGATACTTACAAGTCTCTCTGCATGCTCATAGTGGGTAATAGATCCTCCAGTATGTACGGGAAGACTCTCTCCCACCAGTCCTCCACGTCTGTTGGTAGAATTACGCTCTGAAATAGATATTGCCTTGGGTGATGTCCAATACTGCGGCCAACGATTCCATATTTGTTCAAAAATATAAGGCAGTCGTATATCAGTCTTGTGTATCGCACCAACAAAGTCTCGATAACGTGTACATGCTTGTCTCTCCCATACTTTATAAATGACTATGTGAAATTCAAAATCTCAAAAAAATTCTTTTTGAAATAAAAGAAAAAACATACGATAAGTATTTATAATGTAATAATATTTATCTAATAAATGTATAAAAATCAATTTAAAAATAAAAAAATAGTTTTTTTAACCTCAAACTCCTTATAGTAAAATTCCTTTGTCGTCTAAGAGATATTATTCCATATATAATCCTCAACATCAATCTTCTTCTTGAATTTGGATGTTATGTTTCTTGAGCATGGTCTAAACGGAATCAACCTAATATTAAAACAATTAATTTTATATCATTTTTAAATTTAAACCTATAACTTAATTATAAACATATGGTGTTTCATGTATTTTCATTTACAGATTGTTAATAATTGTGATGTAAGTTTTTCCATCAACTCCCTCAGCTCCAGGATGGAAGTCGCCTCCTTCATCAGCATCTTTTGCCCCTGATTTCTCTGTCGATATAGGGGTGGTGGATGGTATAGTAGTAGGTAAGAAAGGTGATGCCTCATCTACAAGTGTAGTAGTAGCTGGAGGTACAATATTTGATTCGGTTGCAGTTATAGAATGTGATGTTTCACCTGAATAGTAACTGGTTTCAAATCGTGGTCACATTATATCCTGTTTTCTCTTTGGTGGCATATTTCAACATTAAATTCATATCCCATCCTTTGAATTAAAATTTTCCAAGAGCCCGTCGGTAAAGGAGGGAATTGTTGGCGGAATAAAAAAGTAGAGAAAGGAAAAATAGTAAGAAGGTATGATGATGAATTTATTCAACAACACACGACTCACTAGGTCATGTTTGAGTTGAAGTAAAATTCAAGTAATTTTGACCTACCATGAGTTGTGTCCTTTTTAGGCTCGGATTCAATTCAATAGGGCTGCGCGAATTCTCTAATCAGTTTTTAACAATGATTGAATAAAAATAGATCTTTGAGATGGCCTAAAGTTGGCATGTAGAAGTAGTTGTGCCTTAAGTAACTCTTTGAGGTTCATCTCCTTTTCAAAAAAATTATTAATGAAATAATTTAATTTACGCTAAATAAAATTAATTATATTAAAACTATAATATAATTAATTATTAATTAAACACCTAATAAGCAAAACTCATAATTATTATCCTTATGCATCCCTCTTTAACATCACTAGCACCCTTTTTTCATCCCTCTTCATTGTTTCCTCTAATCTTTATATAGCTCAACTCTCTATTCTCTTATATGGTAACTAGAAATTATTCAATCTCCCTTCCCTTCTTTACAACCATGTATTCCACTTCTTTGAAATTATGAAATTCATATTAAAAAAGAACTGAAAATAAAGAACTGAATAATCACTTCTAGTACTGCTTCTATGACTCTTAATATTTTAATCTCCTACTTTATTAACAAAATCCTTGAAATAATAGCGACATAACCTTACTATAGCCCTACACGAATTGGAAGCTAGTAAATCTCATAGTCCAATCATTGTGGATTAGTATTCAAGCATGGAAGTGTGTTCTTTACTTGTGTATATATATATATATGTGCAACCTGGCTAATACCTATCCACTGCATCAATCAGCAATCTCTCTTCAATCCCTCCTCCATTTCACTTGCTCATACACAAATCTCTTTCAAGAACCAAGGCATATCATATTATACTATAATCTAAGCATAATGCATTACAAAAATATCAATGTAAGTTATATCATATTTCAAGTGAAAGAACTGAAATTATGAAATTCATACTAAAAAAGAACTGAAAATAAAGAACTGAAATCATTTTTTCAAAGAACAGACATTTCATCAAACACCTTATATGCATTAGAAATTCATCCCAACATCACAACCAAAATTACGTCTTGTCTCTTCTATCACTAACATTTATACCTTAAAGTTATTTTCTAATCACAAAGTACACAAATAAACGAAAGTAATCAAATACCTAAATTAACTTTCATCTAATATACCAAAAAACACATGACAGTGGTTGCAAAAATACCTCCATCGAAGGGCACAATGACAATGACAGGAGAAGACAACACCGACGAGTAGAAGAGGAGTCCACGACGAGCAGAAGAAAATCACACAAGAGGAGATGCAACAAGAAGAAAATGACACAGGAAGAAGACGACGCAGGGTGGGGTGGAGGGGGGGGGGGAAGGTTGGCTGAGTTTAATGTAAAAGAAAACGATGTCGTTTGGGACGTCATTTTCTTTTACTTTAAAATGCCAAAGTCGAAGCAGATGACAACATTTACCTTAAAAATTTACCGACAGAACTTACCAATGGAAAATTTTTGTCAGTAAATTCAAAACTTTTTTATTCTGCTAACAATTCCTGCCTTCTTTACCGACGAGTATTTTATATCGTCGTTTAAGTCCGTCATAAATTTTGTCGGGATGATTTTCCTCCATATTTAGTGACGAATATTAGTACAACCGCTAAACAAAAATTTTCCCGTCAATGTTATGGACGGAAATTGATTTTTCGTCGGTAATTTGCAACGGTTTCTTATTCGTTGGTAGTTTTCCGTCACTAATTCCTACTTTTCTTGTAGTACGCCTCAGTTCCTCGCCTTAGCTCCTGCTGGCCTCTATGCCGTATGTATAAGAGAGAAGTGCAAGACGTCTCAACCTAAGACTCACTTTTCTTAGTAAGAATAGAGAAGTTGGAGCTGCTTTGGATCCTTCCCTCTTTGTTCGACGTGCTCTGGCTGTGTCGAACCAAAACCATCTCTTCGTTGCCTGGAAGGAGGAAATAGAGCATAAGCAAATAATTTCAAGTTCAGCTCTCTCTCACCAGACGGTGGCTTCTAGGTATCCTCAAGGCTCAGAGAGGATCATGTGGAGTTTTGGAGATGGAGGAGGATAGATCGTTGGTTCTACATAGGGAATGCAGCGACAATGATGACGGTAGACATTTAGCAGGTGGTTGGTTGGTTACTTTGTGTGGTGGTGGTTAATGGATATAGTTGGTTGTTTCTTTTATAGCCTATTTGGTTCATTGCAATAAGTATATTAGAACTACGTATTCTTAAAATTTTGTTACTTGTTTATTTGGTTAGAAAAAAGTGCAAAGAAGAACTAATCTTAGGTTTTGTTATTCCTTGACTTTGGAGAATAGTTAAAGTTGATCTCTACCTATCCTTATCTATTCCGAGCACGTCTAGAATAGATAAAAATGTGGAGGATAAAAATATCCTCTCTATCGCGCAAAAGGCTCGTTCATTTTCACTCTCTTTATCGCGCAATACTCTTCTCCACCAAAAACTTCATTTTCACACACTCTTCAAGTCAACCCAACGATTCTCTTCTTTGATGAAAATTCACTTTCATTTCTCCAGAGACTTCTCTACCGCGTGATTCTTTTCTCGTTCCTAACACTCTCTCAATGTCAGTCAACTCTTCCAGTAGGTAAAGCACACTCTTTCTACCTAATATTCCTCCTTTTATTGTTGATGTTTTTTTTTATTGTAATGGGACGATAAAGTTGCAAAATCGGTTACTGTTTTTGTTTTTTTGATTGGTTTCGATTGAGTGAGGGATTAGGTTTTGTGCTCTAATTTCTCTTTTTATTGATGAGTTTCAATTGGGTGAGGGATTAGTGTTAGTTGCAGCTAAAAGTACTAGTGGAATAGAATATTAAGGAACTAAAACATCTGAGATAGTGTGAAGGAGGTTGTCTTTTGGTGGTGAATGAAGAGGTAATTCATCCTTTTTCTCCTTTGACCGTTAATTTTTGTGTCTAAGTTAGATTATTTGTTTTTAATTTTCGTTGTCTTTTATGTTAGGCATGGTCTCCATTTGTTCTTTACATATGCCATCATTCTGAAGGATTAATAAGGTTTGTTGTTTTCTAGAAACCATGAACTGGACCTTAGTAAGGGATTCCTTTCTCAACATGCTTCTAGTATGCACTCAACTCAAAGCCTAGCCTTGTAAGTTTATTAAATATGTACCTCTTCTATTATGATTTTATAGTTATTAATTACTATTTTGTTTTGTGTTATAAGCATTACAATAATTCTCTATCATGTTAAAAAAATTAACGGCTGTAGATCTCGCCTTACTTTGACTAATGATAGTCATGACACTATGATTTCTAACTACAGTTGTATAGTTCCATAGAGACAATGACTCATTGAGTTTTCATTTCATTTCATTCTATTTCTTTTGTTTCAGAGTTCTAGAAGAATAAACTATAGAAGTTTGATGAAGGATTACTTCTTTGTCATATGTGGAGTATGTCAAGATTGTACTCAATTTACTTTTAGTCTTATATCTTCTGATAGTTATACTGTAAAGCCAACCACAAGTGAAGATACTAGTGGAGCAATAGCATCACTAGAAGCAGTGAACAATATTGATGTTGCCTTATAGAAACTTCTGATAATTATGAGTCCCCTTATGTATGTAAAGATGATGGAAATTGTTGTCTTTAAACTCATGTTATAGACTTTCCAGGTATGGAACTTGATATGTTGAGGAAGAAAGCTAATTTTGAAGGTGTTATTACTAAAGCTGATGGTGTGAGGTGATTAGTTTTCATTTCTTGTTTCCTTTTTAATATAACAAATATTTATTTTCGTACATGGGTTAGTTTGTTGAGCACAATACTGTGATTTGGTTCAGAAACCCCTTGCTAGAGATAAGTTTGGATGAGCTAACTTACAATAGAGACATGTTGTTTCCTTTCACTCAAGTATGCAGCTTACTACAAGTGCGATGGTTTTTAAAGAAACAAAATTTCCAAAATGTTTTCTGATTGTACTAATGTTGTAAAATCAAGAATTTACTTTTCATTCCAAATCTATGTAATTCTCTTTTTTGTGATGTACATTCTAAATAAAGTTTGCAACATATTATTTTCTTATTGTGGATATATTTTGCATAAATTACATCACCCCAAGTGGAAGCTTGAAATTATACAACAATATTTCTCAAATTACAATGCTAAGGTGAATAAACTAATTGATTATTATGTTATTTTGTTAGTTTCCATTTCAGGTAAACTTGTAGGTGATGAGGTGTCTAGGAGTTGTTGAAGCAGTGCCTTAGCTTCTCAACTCACAATGTTGAAGATTGTCCACACTTGGTCACTGCTTTTAACACCTGGTTTTTCTGTGCAACTCAACGTCTATGAGATTAATTGGCTGTATATATATATCTATTCGGGAATCTCCGGATCTACGCTTATTTTCAACTCCCCGAAGCATTTTGTCGCTTACTACGCCCTTCTTCGTCTCTGGGTGCCTAGGTATTCACCGTAAGCCTTTCCTCGTTTGAACCTCACCCTTAACTTTAAGGTTAAGGCTATGCCATCCTAAGGTACTACTAAACTAAAAGGAAGGATCTTATCAGCGTCCATGAATGATAAATCATAGATCGAACTGTCAAATCGGAAAAATTGGTTGCTATCGTATAGCTTTGTACCGGCTAAGTTCACGAGTTGGAGATAAGCGGACTCGAACCGCTGACATTTGTCAGGGGGTAAACCACCGCCTCTCGGCCCTCCGACTGATTCTACCATAAAGGCCTACGATAGACAATAACTCCCCATATATATATATATATATATATATATACATACATATATATGAAGTCTTCTGTTGTTGGTTATGATATTAGGTTTGTGTTTTTGTATAATTTCACTTTGTGTGATCAGGCTGTATAAACTGTACATAACTCCATCATGCCCTTTCCCTTTTCCAACTCTCTATACATGTTTTTGGTGCTCTTCCCATTTCTGTTCCTGTTCTTCCACCACTATAATGATATTTTCATAATAGTTGATTGTAACTTTGAATGTTTTTTATATTCATCTGATATCTATTGGTTTGGTGCTGCCAATCATATACGATAGTGATAGTTGTGGTGGCTTTGGTTGTTAATTTATTATATCTGGTTGGGCAATGCATTAGTTATTTGCTTGCAAGAAAATCAGTTAGGTTAAGCACAAAGGTCATCTTGATCCTTAAACTTTTGTTTTCTTGTTTAAATTTAAAAGTGATCTTAGTTTATTTTTATTCTAATATAAAAATTGCTGGAGGATCAACCAAAAAAGACATAGAAATTTCGTAAATTCGGTGATTTCCACAGTAATGACAAATGGCAGTGGTGAATAACAACAACAACAACAACAACAATAAAAGTAATATTAATAATAGTAATAAAATTAAAAATAATAAATAAATAAATAAATAAATAAATAAAACTAATAATAATTATTATAAACATAATAAAATTAGCAACAACAAAAACAAAAACAAAAACAACAATAACAACAACAATAAATAATAATAATAATAATAAGAAGAATAAGAAGAAGAAGAAAAGTAAAAGTAGTAGTAGTAGTAGTAGTAGTAGTAGTAGTAGTAGTAGTAGTAGTAGTAGTAGTAGTAGTAGTAGTAGTAGTA
>JAOQMR010000211.1:5193889-5212023 GCA_027563865.1 Erythroxylum pelleterianum
ATAATAATAATAATAATAATAATAATAATAATAATAATAATAATAATAATCATCATCATCATCATCATCATCATCATTATCATCATCATCATCATCATCATCATCATCATCGTGATGATGATAATGGTATAGTTAATGAATATTTTGGTCTTTTTGTTAGTTATTTCTTTGTCATTCTAAATTTCAGTTTTCAAACCAAACATTGACATATATTATCATTAGAAATTCTTAGGAATAAACCAAACACAGTAATACTCGTTCTATTCCATTCCATTCTTCATCATTCCATTCCATAAGAATAATCATTCCATTCCTTATTTATTCTAGTAGGTGAACCAAATAAGCCGTTAAGGAATGCATACTTCAAAGCGGGAGTGGCACGTGGCACTACCAAACTAATCATATCTTCTTTGTTGTTTTATTTTTACGGTTTAGGTTTACCGCTCTTTAAAACATTTCCTCATCTGGTACTTAGAAAATTTTATGCTTTTCATTTTTCTTTTGCAGATTCAATGTGAGCCCTACAATGGAGAATTTTTAGCTTACGGTGTTACGAAGAATATATAGAGTTGGCGTGCAACAATTTAACAGTTTAGATCAATTTGGTTGTTTCTCTTATCTAGTTAATTAGTATCTCATAAAATTTTCTTCTATGTTGGATGCACTTGTGATTGACTTTATATTGTGTTTGCTCGTGATTAACTTGTGGCTCTTTAGGTATTGCGATTTCAGTTTATAGTCTTTATTGAACCATTAAAAGTTTTTCTTTTGTGTTTATAGTTTTCAATATTTTGTTTGACTTTTTTTAATTGTCTAGTATTGTGTTTTAGCATTATGCAGAAACCTAGTTGTTATTATTGGTTTAGTTTTTAGACCATTTAATTTTGATTTACTTGCGGTTGTATGTACTTGTGATTTTAGTATCTGTCATTGTGGTGCCCATTTTGAGAATTAATATCAATCTTTGTTTCCTTTTTCGAGTAATATTCGGATTGTTTAGTGACTCGTTGGGCTTATCTTCTTTAGCTTGTATTGGACATTAGAGTAGGAGTGGTGGCTTTGACTTCTGCTGATAGAGCAAGGGCTAGTCCTTCGGTGAGATTTAGGTCTAAGAGAAGAGAAGATGCTGATTGATTATAGATAGGTTCTTGAATATTAGGACCCTTACAGGAAAATCTTTAGAATGAGTAAGAGTTTTTAAACAAATATAATATTCATATAGCGTGCATTCAGGAGACAAAGTGGACGTGAGCTAATGACAAAAAGATTAATGGGTTCCAACATTGGTATTTAAGGTGTTCGAGATGACATAATAAGGTAGAGATCTTAATTCTTAAGGAACTCACACATCATGTTGTGGGATAAAAAAGACTAATAATATGATTATGTCCTTAAAAATTGTGGTGAAAGGTGTTGTTTTCAATGTGGCGTGTGCTTATGCACATCTAGTAGGGTTGAGCAAATAACTTAAACACCAATTTTGGGAAGAAGTAGATGAGGTGATTCAACAGATCCCCTTTAACGAGATAGTTATTCTAGGAGGAGACTTTAATGCTCATATAGGGGCAACCTTAGAAGGATATTTATAGACTTATAGGGGCTTCAGGTATAGTGATAGGAACAATAGTAGGCCATTTTGTTGAATCTCACAGTAGCAATTGAATTGGTAATAGCCAACTTTTTTTTAAAGAAAAAAGAGAGCATTTAATGACTTTTAAGAGCAAAACTACAAAAACTCAAATTCACTATTTTCATGTAAGGCGGAGTGATCTACCTAGTTTACAGGATTATTAGGTGATACCTATTTCTTGCTTATCAACTTAACATAGATTATTGGTTATAGATCTTATAATTAAAGATTGGAGGAAGAAAAGAATTCCTAGGAGGTGTACAAAGTCATATGGTGGAATCTGAAAGGGAATACAACGAAACAACTTAGGATAGAGTAATTTATGGACAAGAGTATAAATTATAAGGAGATGCTAACCAGATGTGAGAGAGAGTAGTAACTCTTTTAAGGAATACAACTAAATAGATCTTGGGTGTTTCTAAAGCGTTTAGGGGAGGTAAGAGTCTTGGTGGTTGAATGAAGATATATAAGAAAAGATTAAGATCAAAAAGGGTGCCTAGCTCTATTATATGGCACCACAAAGGTAGAGAGAGTATTTAATAGAAAAATTTACAAATTGGCAAAGAAAGGGGCGAAGAACATGATATCATAAGCTAAAAGTAGAGCTTATGAGAAATTATACAAAAGATTGGAAACTAAAGATAGAAAAATGGATATATTTAAGTTGGTGAGAGCTAGGAACAAAAAAAGAGAGAATTAGATCAAGTTTGTTATATAAAACATAAAGCAGGGTAGGTGCTTATGACTAAAAATGACATCAAGAAAAGATGATAGAGATACTTCAATAGCCTTTTTAATTAAGGTATAGAGGACATCACCTTGTTAGGTGATCTTAGCGTCTACGAGGTATTGTAACATTACTTATTACTAGTAGATTACATGAAAATAAAATAAAATAACTTTAAGGGAGATGAAGAATGAAAGGGCAGTGGTGCCTAATAAGATATCCATAAAGGTGTGGAAGTGCCTAGACAAAGAGGGTATTACTTGGTTAGCCAAGCTTTTTAATATAATCCTTAAGTCTACTAGAATGCCGGATGAGTGGAGACTTAATTTTTCTATACAAAAACAAAAGGGACATCCAAAGCTGTAACAATATACAAGCATCAAATTATTTAATCATACTATGACGTTATGGGAGAAGGTGATTGAACAGAGTGTGAAAGGATGCTTATATCTAGGAGAACCTGTTTAACTTCATGCTAGGAGGATCCACAACAGAAACTTTACATCTCCTTAAAAGATTAATGAAATATTACAAGGAAAGACAAAGTAACTTACACATGGTTTTTATTGACTTAAAGAAGGTGTATGATAAGGTATTTAAGAAAATCTTATAGAGGTGTTTATAAGCTAAGTGAGTTCTTATGACTTACATATGGGTTATTAGGAATATATATGAAGGAATAAAGACTAGAGTATAGATAATAGGAAGAGATATAAAGTATTTTCTTATCGATATTGAGTTACACCAATGTTATTCTTTGAGCCTCTTTTTGTTTTCAATAATAATGAATAAGCTCACCAAGAATATCCAAGGGTATGCTGCTTGGTGTTTATTATTTGTAATAACATTGTTTCAGTGGATGAGATAAAACAGGGGATCAATGTCAAGCTATAACTCAACAGGGATACGTTGGAGTTGAAGATTTTAAATTGAGTAGGATTAAGACTGAGTATGTAAAGTGTAACTTTTCGGGCCATAAGGTAGCTTCCGATGTGGAGGTAAAGATTGATTCAGAAGATATACGACATAAAGAGTATTTTAAGTATCCATGATTTATCCTCCAATGCAATGGAGAGATCGATGAAGACATAGTTCACCATATCAGGTCAGAGTGACTTAAATAAAGACGTGCATCAAGAGTTTTATGTGACAAAAAGATACCACTTAAGCTCAAAGGTAAATTATATCATTTAGCGATTAGGTTGACCATGTTCTATAGAGCAGAGTGTTGGTCGATCAAATAGGTGCATAGTCATAAGTTAATGGTAGTGGAGATGGAGATGCTTTTTTAGATGTGCAACTTTACTGAAAGAGGTAAGGTCATGAATGTAATAGTTAGAAACAAATTAAAGGTGACTAATATTGATGAAACATTAAAAGTGACAAGAGTTAGGTAGTTCAGTTATATTAAGAGGAGACACTTGGATGCTCCAATAAGAAGCTACGAGAAGATTGTACTTAGAGACTGTAAGAGAAGAAAAGGAAGGCTTAAGAAGAATTGAAGGAAGGTGATCAAGAATAATATGGTTATGTTTGAACTTATCGAGAATAAAACTCAACAAAAAACTTTAGCATACTAGGATAAGAGCAAAAGATCTCATATAGAGAGGTCTTTTTCCTTCTTATAGGTCTTTTAATCATTTTCTTTTAAGTATTACATCTTGTATTTAGCCTAAACGTTTAATATGTAATACTTCTTTCTTAATTATTTAGCTTAAATATTTTTTCGTAATGACTTATTCGATATATATTTTTACCTTGTTTTATATTTATTGTATTATTTATCTTATTACTTATTTTATGTTTTTATTTATTTATTTATATTATTATCTTTTATGTCTATTTTAGTTTTATTTTATTCTTAATTATTATTGTTTATTATTTTAATAGATGTATGTGTATTTTACATATGTATCTATATATATTTTTCTTCTTTTTTCTTTTCCTGTAAGTCTATTGGAAATAACCTCTCTATGAGTTAGAAGTAAGATTGCGTACTATTAGATCTCTACAGACTTCGTGTATTAGCGAGATTTTCACCAGATTATTATTGTTGTTGTCATTGTTATTGTAGGATTCACTCTTCAATTAAAGCCAATATGGATAATATATGCATATATACATGATATTGAATACGGATTGATATTCTTCGATGATTATCAAAATATCAACTATTATCTTATATTAATTTACATGATTTTTTAAAAAACATATTGTTTGATCAAAAGTTTTGAAACATTATTAGCTGAAACTAGCAATTGGTCTTTTTATAGTTTTAATAGGTTGAGCTTTCGTGTTCAATGATTCTCAATAGAAGGCTAACATCTCTACTCCAAAAATAATTAATAAATATTTAAAAACATTTGGTTAAAATAAGTCAAATCATTTATTTCTTTTTTTTTTTCAGAATAATATATCGCAAGTTCGCAACCACTAATTTCTTATCAACCAAACATAATCATTTCTCTTGTAAGGTAAGCAAACCAGGAACTTTGGCACTCAATGAATGAAATTTAGAGTTGTCATTACCACTAAAATACATTAAACAACTTAATCCAGTTGTTGCTTAACAATATTAAACATCAAACTACATAGAAACTTCTAGAAACTGATGAAGAATTCCTTTATGGTTTTGAATTAATCAAGTTATTCTTTCTTATATTGGCAGCCAGAAGAAATAAGGGGGAAAAGGAAAAAAGACTCGCAAACAGGCAAAGAGAGGAAGAAAGAGGTATAATTTCAAGGACAGAAGGTTCTACCTAAGCGAGTCCTATGACTAGGAACTACGAAGTGTCTCAACCTCCCTTCTTGCTCAACCAAGTACCCTTCACAAAGAAAAGTCTTTGAAAACTTGTCTTCAACAACTCTGTCAACATCATGCACAAAGACATCTGTCTCTCCCTCCTCTCTGTTCCTGGCCATCAATCCGGCAGTGTATATAGCCGTCATCCTCCCGGGAGCTTCGTCGTGATAACCCGTAGGAGCATCAACCATGATCAAGTCCCACTCTGTATCATAAACTTCTGTAGGAAAGCCTTGAAGAGCAAGTGGGCACTTGGAGAATCTCGGATCAGTCACGACCTTGCAGCCTTCTAAGCCTCCTGTTTCCATTAGCTTATCGGCTTCGTGTACTTTGGTGTCGTATGTCACGTGGTAGGACTCTAAAGTTGGCATCTTTTCTGTGATCTGATCAATCCAACTCTTGTCTTCTTCAAGAAAAACTGTTCTCCCACCGTGGTTTAATGATTCCCACATCAAGCTGTCGCGTCCTAGACCAAAGACTAGGAAGTTGCAGGGTGATCTTTTCTCGAGAACTCGCAGTGAGACCGATATTTCCTTGAGGGTCTGTTGTGGGGTGATGTTTGTTGTTGCGTAGTGGACAAGAGCGTTAGCTAACGAAGGTGGGGTCTTGTTGCATGTTGGTGTCAATGGAGGTGAGGGACAGGGGAGTGTAGGTGAGGATTCTGATTCTTGATCAGTTTGGAAGGATGTAGTTGAATTTGACACACGAGTTTCTGGTAATGGAGAGGAATGTGGCTGAGAAGATGAGAAATTTGACCAGACAATGAAGAAGATGAGGAGCAGAATGAAGAAACAAAGAATGATGAGCTTGATGTTAGTTGGGGACTGAGATTTTGAGTACTTCATGGTTCTAAAGAGAGGAAGAGAGAGATACAAGAGACTCAAGAGATATTGAGTTTTGGTTGTGAAAGAACGTCTAATGTTAAATTCAGTCTTTGTACCAAAAGAAGTAATGGGACTTTTGAGAGGAGAAAGCATCAAAAGTTGGTGGAGTAGTTTACAGGAAATAGAAAAAGAAAGGGGTAGGTTAAAATAATAGCTAGTTCCAGGTTCAGAAGATTATTATTTTTTCCATATTATTAAACAACCAAAGATAAGGTTTGGATCCATAAGTCTTTATTATATCTTATAGTTTCAAATAATGAAAGAAAGGTAGATTATTTCAAACCTTTCAATGAATATGATGTCGGTTATAAGTCACACTGAGCCAATCCTATGGTTTGTCTACGAAGAGTGTTGGACATACATATTATACCCAACTCAGGCTGCTTTAAGCAACTTCAAACTCTCAACCCCTTTACTGTGATCTTCCATGTTACTTAAAAGAAGAAAAGGGAAGAGAGGAAGTGTAAGTTTCCTTATTATTTCTTATGTTTGGTGTGGTATTTGCTTTTAATCCATCTGAAGTTAAAAAAATAGAAAATGAAAAAAATAGAAATAAAGGTTTTGTATTATAAAATCTTACAGGTGAAGCAAAGAAGGTAGGAAATTAACGTGGAGGTTTTGATGGGACAACGCAACGACTAAGGTACTCAATCTTGGCACAGTCACAGTTAGGTATATCCGTGGCTTGTTCCATCAAATTTTTACTCTTTTTTTGGTCATATCGGAGGAATTATGATATGAATGGAGATTTTCTATGATATAATAGTTCCGTGGAAATCAACGTAAAAAGAAAAAGATCATAAAACTATACCGTTTAGCCTCTCTCTCTTGACACAAGATTCTCTGTCTAACTTTATTCTGTTTAACTCTGTTCAATTAAAAAAAATGTCATTTCTGTTTAAATTTTAAGCAATCAGTCACTCATAATTGTCATGGAAGCGTGACACTTAAGTCACACCCATGACATTTTTTAAAAATAAATTAAATTTTAATTATAATTATGCTACTATTAATTTTATAAAAAAATAAAATAAAAATGATAAAAAATAAAAAACAAAAAAATTAGTTTGAATTGTGTCAATGTCACACATATTTTCTTTTTAATTATTTTAATTTTAATTTTTAAATAAAATTTATAAGATAACAAATTTAAATTTTAAAAATTGGTTAATCTATTAAAAATTTTAATTATTTTATATTTTATAGAAAATATTAAACTAAATTTAAAAATTGATTTATAAATAAACTAAATTTACCATATCTTTAATAATATAAACAGCTGATATTTTTGTTGGTAAAATCAACTGATATAATCAACTATCAACTAACCGTTAATGCAATCAGCTAATTGCTAAACATAATGTTTATCAAACACAAACCACAAATTCTGTCACAAAAAACATTATATTCTGTAAATGAAGAGAAACTTCTTTTAAGCTAAGATTAACTAAAGAAATAGTTAGGAGTTCACATGACAAACAAGTTAATTATGAATATAGCGTAACTAATCAGAATATTGGATCAGACACAAATCTAATGAACTGAGTTTAAATGTGTTTTAGGCTATTTTCTTCTTGTGTACCCTATTAAGGACGATTAACAGCTAGTAGCAACTAAGTAAAAAGCTAAACTTTAAATGATTAAGCCCTGTTTGACAATCAGCTGATTGCATTAGCTGATAGCTAATTTTATCAGTAGTTAGCTGATAGCTAATTATATCAGCTAATTTGACTAGCGGATAATATCAGCTGTTTATTAAAAGATGTTTGGTAAATTAATTTATTTATCAATTAAAAAGTTAAATTTAATTGAATATTTTTCTATAGTTTATAAATTAATTAACAATTTTAATAAATTAATCAATTTTTAAAATTTAAAAGTTCTATCTTATAAATTTTATTTAAAAAATTAAAATTAAAATAATAAAAGGAAAGAAAATATGTGTCACAGGCGTGACATAAATGTTACCTCAGTGATATAAATTCAAACTAATTTTTTATCATTTAAAATTTAATTTTATAAAATTAATAATAGCAAAATTAAAATTAAAATTTAATTTAATTTTTTATTAAACTAATAGTAGTATAATTAAAATTAAAATGATAAAAAATAAAAAAAAAGTCACATTCGTGACAGTTATGAGTGACTGGTCGCTTAAAATTTAAGCAGAAACGACGACATTTTTTAACTGGACAGAGTTAGACAAAGTAACGATAGACAGAGAATCTGGACTCCTCTCTCATGCCTAAAACTGTTGCCTTCTCTCTTCCTTGTCACCCTAATTTACCTTATTACTCTTTCTTCTTTAGCTTCATCGACACCCCCTTCTGTCACCATCCTTGACCTAGCCACCCAGACATGAGGCTCTGGCCTCAATGGCAAGCCTTCTGACCTCCCATTATGGCACTAAGAGAGATGAGCCATCGTTGTCCAACACTGAGCTATCTAGGGAAATACTGGCGTCTCACTTGGTGGCTAATCATAGCGACAAAATCCCTAATAGCAAACCATTCACAGATAACGCTCCGAACACTCTCAACCTAGCCGATGCATGGAGTAACAAATTGAAGATAGTTCACTATAAGAGAACACTCAAACATTATCAAAACATGCTAAAAGACGGAATCCTCTGTCCACCGATTGACATATTGCTGGCAGGAGCTTATGCCTGGTCCACGACTCTGATCAGATTCTTCTAGGTCAAAGGTCCTACTTTCCTAACAATCAATGCTTGGACCAAGTCATAATGGAGGGAAGCGAGGACTTGAGAAATCCATGCTCTAAGAGGATGATACCATCCTATTCAAGTTTTCTAACAACACCAACCTCGATGAGATAGTGGAGCAGGGCCCCTGGCACGTCGGAGAACAACCTCTTTTCCTTCAGAAATGGCTATCGGGATTAGAAATAGATCGAGGTAAGATTGAAACCTTGCCCTTATGGGTTTAGTTCCATAATACCTCGATGGAGTTTTGGACCATTGAAGGTCTTAGTTGCATCACTAGCTCTTTAGGTAAACTCATTTGTATGGATTCTCAGACAACAACTATGAAGCGTCTATACTATGCCAAAATATGCATCGAGGTTTCAAAACAGGCTCTCCTCCCAGATTCACTTCCTATTGTTTGGCTAACTGAAATTGGTGAATTGAAGTCGGTCATCTCCATTTCTTATCCTTAGAAACAAACTATTGCTAGCAAAATTTGGAAACCCACTGGTAAGGTTTCTTAAACAAAATGGTATGATGGGTTACTGGCTTTTAATGTGGTTGGTGATATTGAAGGGGTAGTAATTGAAGGCAGGGGAGCTGTGTTGGGCCTCACCCTTAGTGGAGGTATATGATGCCCCTACTAGAGCTGGAAATGTAGTTAATGGGGTAGTTGCTAATATTGAATGTGTATGTGTCAAATTCACTAGTGTAGAAATAATCCCTATTGAGACTGGTACAGATACCTATGGGGTTGAGGTTGAAGCTATTGTTAATGGACATTTTATATTAATTTTAGATATATAATTTGCAGAACTCTTGTCCATTTAATGTTTAAATTACACTAATTAAAAGTTATTTGTTTTAATTTTAGCCACATTATTGAATTTGGAATGTTCAAAAGTATCAAGCAAGAAAACCTCTAGAAAACGTTAACTTGTGCATGTTATTGCATTCAAGAATGTGATTTAATAGACAAGATGGCTAAGACAAAACGACAATGAAGAGAACAAGAGCTTTATTTGTCACATCAACAAGGAGAGAAAAATAAGGTGACTGTCGGTGCAGAGAAAAAAATAAGGTGCGTGAGCTGGAGACATTTGAACGTGAAAAACAAAAGAAAAGGTTGGCAGCGTTAAAGAGGCTGGCATAGAAAGTGAAGGAAAAAAGGACATGATTAAACGTGATTATAAGCCTGAATTAAGCAGTAGCAGGTGGCGTGAATTAAGCAGCTGAAGGAGAAAAAACATTAGCAGCTGGTGGAGAATATACATGCTAGAAGCTGGTGGTGGCAAAAGAATCGAGTGACAGCTGTGGAGAGAAGAAGACGTTAGCCTAGTGGAGACTCCTACGTAGGCAGCTGGTGGAGGAGATAAAAATCGTTAGCAAGGGACACTCCTCTCCACTCACGTTACACACCATTGAGCATGCTCTCAACCACACGAAGACAACTGGTGGAGAAAGAAAATGTGGAAGTAAAAATAAATATAAAACATAGCTACTGGTGGAGGTGAAGACAACATTCGCAGCTGGTGGATTATACAATATTCTTGAAGCAGTTGGTGGAAAAGGGCCACGTTGAGGCAAAAGCATGTACGCTGGTGGAGGCATTCACGTGAACCAAAAGCATGTACGTTGTTGAAGCAACTACGTTGAAGGAGAAGAGTGAAGCAGCTAGTGGAAGGCGTTACTCATTTCACAACAACACAAGCACTGGTTGGATTAAAAAAAAAGCAATTGGTGGCATAGATCAAAACCGAAAGTAGCTGGCGGATTAGAGAATAAAACGCAAATGGCAAGAGAGATGTTGGCATTTGTTGGAGATTAAATACATGGCACCTGGTGCATGAAAACAACAAGTTTTTGCTTAAGATGAGGGAGAAGAATTAACATTGGGTGTTCTTTATTTAGTTATTTTTATTGCATATTTATTTTAATTGTGTGGATTTAATCAATGCAAACATATATTATGACCATGATTTATGTTACATTGATGAATATTTGTAAGTAAGTATTTCTTTTCGGTTAAGGTTAAGATTGATATTGGATTAGAATAAATTTTGTGGTATTGATTTTTGCTTGATTGAATGCATATTTAGTCTTAATTTAGTTTGATCACCTAGATTAATACCTTAGATGATTAAATGCCACAACCAATGAGATTTAATTTGTCGGAAAATTAATCAAGCGACATACTTGAGACTAAAGTGTAGACCAACCTTAGGATCTTGTGTGAGGATACCTAGGATTAATGAACTTAATTTTAGGCTTCTTGTCTTGAGTGCCTTTTATTTCGAATCATCTATGAACCAAGTGGGTGACTCGGATTTAAAAGAGAAGGGAACATCCATGAACATTGGGTTTGACTTGCTTAAGTGAAGTATTTCCTAGATCAATCCACCGTTACAATTTTATTTTTAGTTCCCAATCCAATTGAAATCTAATACCTTAACCAATTTCTATCATTTGATTAAATCTAGTCGTTTTTAATTCATGCCTTGTATTTTTCATATTTCCTTAATTTGCTTACTTTATTTTATTTTATTTTCAAATCAATCAATTCTTAATCGTCCGAGTAATTTTTCATCGTTTAATTTAATTGTCTTGCGTGTTGCAATTTTCCTTGGGTACGATATCTAGTTCTTACCGTTTTATATTACTTGTCGACGGAGTGCGCTTACCTCTAATTGGTCTAGATATAATTTAATTTATATTGTTTTGTTTAGACCGCAACAAGTTTTTGGAGCCATTTTTTTTCAAAAACTTGTTGCAGTCTAAAGAAAACAATATAAATTAAATTATGTACTATGAGAAGTAGTGGAATGAACAAATAAGGACGTGTCAGATTTGGTGGGGGTGAAATTTAGATCAAGTATCTTTTGACTCAGGTGATGAAACCAGGCCCTTGAAGCCTGTTTGAGGCCATAGAGAGCTTTATAAAGATAATAGACATATGATGGTTTGTGAGGATCAATGAAGCCAGGCAGTTGAGACATGAAAACCGGTTCATTTAGAGTGCCATTAAGAAAGGCATTGTGGACATCGAGTTGATGAACTGACCAATTTTTAGATAGAGCAATGGTAAGGATGAGGTGAATGGTGATAGGTTTGACTACAGGATTAAAGGTATCAGTATAGTCAATGCCAGGAGCTTGATGATAGCCTTTGGAAACTAACCGAGCTTTATAGCAATCTAGGGACCCATTAGAATTTCTTTTGGTGCGAAAAACCCATTTACACCCAACAAAATTGGCTTTAGGCAGAGGAGGAATAAGAGTCCAGGTGTGATTGTGATATAGAGATGTGAACCCATCAAGCATGGCTTGACACCAATGTGAAAATTTGTTTGCTTGAGTGAAAGAGATAGGATCAAGGGTATATGAAGTCTGTGTGCTTGTGGAATAGGTGACATAGTCAGAAAAGATCTGGGAAACACGGGTATTATCACGTGTACGAGTGATCATATGGTACTGAGGTGAAGGGGAAGATGACAATGGATTTGATGTGGTGTTTAAGGAAGAGGAAGAAGTTGGAGCAAATGATGGAAGCAAGATGGTAGAGGGAGAGGATATGAGAGAGATAGTAGGGTTGGAATTTGGATAAGGAAAAATATTTTCAAGGAATCGGACATGTTGTGAGATGTAAAGTTTGGAGGTGATAGGGTTAAAACAACGATAACCTTTGTGTTGTAATGAATACCCTATAAATACACATTTGGTGGACTTTGGAGTTAGTCTGTCTGGACAAGTTGCCCCAAGAAAAGGAAAACAAGCGCACCCAAAAACCCGAAGATGTGAAAGATTAGGTAGATCAAGAAACAGAATTGTATGAGGTGACTTGTGATTGAGGACAGGTGTTGGGAATAGATTAATAAGGTAGGTGGCTATGGAAAAGGCTTCGAACCAAAAAAATTTAGGTAGAGAGGCATGAAGAAGAAGAGTAAGCCCAATTTCAGTAATATGGAAAATTTTACGCTCAACAAGTCCATTTAGTTGTGGGGTATAAGGGCACGAAATGCAGTAAGATATGCCATGAGAGACAAGGTAAGTGGTGAAAGAACCTTTGATGAGTTTAGGAGCTCCATCGCATTGGGAAGTTTTAATTATAGTAGAGGAGATTTTCAACATTAGCTTTGAAGAGTTGAAATTGATAAAGTGCTTGATTTTTGTGGGTTAACAGAAAAATCCAGGTATAGCGACTAAAGTCATCAATGAAAATAATAAAGTAGCAATAGCTGGAAAATATAGGGGAAGCTGACGGACTCCAGATATCACAGTGAATAAATTGTAATGGCATAGTAGAAACACGAGATGATAAAGTAAAGGGAAGATGTGTACTTTTGCTTAATAAACATGAAGTGCAATTATTCAATACATGTGATGACAATTTAAAGGGAAGAGATAATCTAGAGAGTATGGCTAAACAAGGATGACCTAAACGTTCATGCCATAGGTTGAGTTGAGTGGAAGTAGCATGAAGGGCAACGAGATTTCTGAAGTGGAGTGTGACCTTCATAGGATGGAGATTATTGTGGATGGATGCCGCGAATAGAGGTATCTTGGTACTGAGATTCTTCACAATGTAACCAAATGGGTTAAACTCAATAAGACAAGAGTATTTTTAACAAACTTAGTTATAGAAAGTAAATTGGTAGTAAGATTAGGAGCAGTTAAAATATTATTGAGATGAAGGGGACGAGTTGGAGTAGATAAGGTGACATTACCAGTGGAGGATATAGGTAGAGTTTGTTAATTACCGACAATCACTTGATTTGGACCATTGTAAGGAATTTCAGATTCGACAAGGTGAGGATCGGGTGTCATGTGATTGGTTGCTCTAGTGTCCGGAAGCCATTTAGTAATAGTGTTGGAAGTAAGGGTAGGAGGATCTGAAGGATTGTGAATGTTTAAGGCAATAAAAGCAGAGGAAAGGTTGTTTGGATGAGGTGAGGAATTTGAGGGACAATTTTAAGATGCAGACGACAATGAGCGGCAATATGACCCCATTTCCAGCAAATTTGGTAACGAGTGAATTTATTGTAGGTAGTGGACCGTTGGAAATAATGTGATTGGGTTGGGTATTAGTGATAAAAATGATTTTGATGCTGCTAGGCTGGGTCTTGAGACTAGTGGGCTTGGAAGTGTGGAGACGGATAAGTGGCTTGAGGATTGGGCCCATCTGTATTAAAATTAGAGAGTCCATGCGGGTTGAGTCCATGCGTGTTCGGGTTTGTCAAAGAAGAGCCTTAGAGATTAGGGTTGACACCCGTGCGTCCCAGCCATGATGCCCTGAGGGTAAGTCAGTTGTTAGAGGATATGTTATCCTTCCCACATCCCTCTCTAGAAATCAATTAATTAATTGAAGCCCTAGTAGATTAGTGGTCTGTATTCCTAGTGCAAAACCCGTAAATACTTCCTTAGACTTGGTTTTCGCTGGATGATTGGCTTTCAACATCATTGGTTGAATAAATTTTTCCTTTTCCAAACAATCTTCAGTTTTTTACGAGTTTGAATGTTATTAAAATGAAAGTGGAGACCAACGTTTTGAAACCCGGACCAGACGTCGAACCGAAGACTTTACTGGTCACCGGTTCGACCGATTTAACCATCGATCGAATCGGTGTGACGTCATAATTACGCAATAATTATATTTAATTATATATAATATTAGTAATATTGAAAAATAGAAAAACATACAATATAAAAATATTAAAAAATAAAAAATAAAAAATTTATTGAACCAGTGGTCGAGCTAGTTCGACCAATCTCAATTCGACTGGTCAATTGACCGGTTCTCAATGGTGTCAATTGGAGACTGATTTTTAGGGGTCACTTAGATCGGATAACTGACTGGTCATCGGTCAAACCGATCAAACCGACTGATTCGGTCCAAGTTTCAAAACCACGGGGAGACAATTTGATCAGACTTTTCAGAGGATAAGACTTCGTTTACTAATCCCAATATTTAATAAAAAGTGAACACAATTACTGTGGAGAAGAATTACACAGGGAATGATGTGGTTCCAAGTGTCCTCGCAACAAATTTGGCTCTGACAAGTGGCTTTTCCACTAGCTTTTATTATCTCTTAGAAAGAATCATCCCTTTTGTTTAAGCGTTTAGTCACACATGAAAGTGCTCAAAGTCTGCCACGATTTAACAAACATGCGAATTCAGGCCATTGTATACATTTCTGAGGCCACTTGTCATGGTTCTAGGACATTTAAGTTACCGCTCCAAATTGCAAATAACGAAATTCCAAATGTTAAATTCCAAACATTTAAGTTGACTGATCCATTTCTTGATCATATCATAAGATTCAGTGCAAGACGAAGAAAACCAGTAATACCGAAGACACGTCGCAGAAGATGTGCGAGACTATCATTGAACCGAAATGCATGGAGTTCATATCAGCTTTAGCAGCTGGAAACCGAGCTAGAAGGATAATGGAGATCACTTCAAAGGGGTTGACACCATTGACAATGGCCTTGGCAGTGGCAACAAAGCAAACAGGAGGACACCTTGTTTGTGTTCTCCTTCGGGATTGATAAACATGTGTAGATCTTCTATAATCTTACCAACATGATTTGCATTATCTTATATTTCATTTTATGTTATATCTCATTTGAATTTATTTCTGTATCTTATCTGATATTTATAAGAAAAAAATATATTCACATATCAATTTCTGCTTCTACTCTATTATCATGGTATCAGAGCTGATACGATAATCATCTCACCAACCCCACACAATTTGCATTCAGCCAGAACTTTCATCAAACACCTATTGAGTTTATCAACTTACCACAACCCAAAACATACAACAACATTGTTTCTGCTACACACCCAACACAAATTTGCAAAACCCGAAATACATCTCAAATGACATACCTCAATTCTCCTGCTTTACCATTCAATTAGATCACAAATTTTATCACTACATAATTGAATTCAACAAATTACCTCATTTGGCAAAATCAAGATCATATTGTCCTTATCACTTATGATCTTGTTAAATACATTGATGGTTCAATAACAACACCGGATGATGATTCTTCAAACTTTCCCAAATGGAAAAAATTTGACAGACTAGTATACTACTTTCTTACCGCTTCTCTGACTAGCTCCATTACAAGGCTTGCAACCGGTTGTACCACTACACGGGATCTTTGGGTTACTCTGGAAAGTCACTTCATGCAACAATCAAACACATAACGATCTCTACTTTGGCGTCAACTCCACACACTGAAGAAAGGACCGAACTCCATTATTGAATTTCTTGCCTCAATTTCTGCTACAGCTGATGAACTTGCTGCCATCGGTGACAAAATTTCTTAGGAAAACCTAGTGCTTCTCACCTTGAATGGACTACCGTCGGAATATGAGTCCTTTATCACCGCCATCGAACACCGAGAATCTCTAGTTTCCTTTAGCGAGATCAGAGCAAAACTCCTCATTCACGAACAGAGGTTACTCTCTTTTCATTCTTCTCCCTCCGACTCAACGTTTGTTGTCTCTTACGCAAGTCACAAGTCCTCCTTCTCCAATGGATGCGGCGTCACTCTTAGTGCCAGTAGGAGTCTATTGAAGCTCCATTTAGTAGGACCATTACGTATATATACAGGTAACAGATCAAGATCTGAATTCCAGTCCAAAGGCTATTTCATCAATCAAACAAGAACTAACGATGTAGGCAATCAATTGGTGGCCTTAATGAGCATTTTCACATATTCACACTCAACTTTTTAACCAAAACTCTGTATAGCAAAAGGAAAAGAAAACAAGTCAAAAGTCACATACATTAACGAAAAGAGAGATAATTTCCTATTGGTTGCATTAACTTAGTTCATATATATACGTGTGTGTGTGTGTGTGTACAGAATGGCGATACATTCTTACATTGTTTTGAAGTACAAAGTTAGACAGTTGATTTAAAGAAGCCAATCTGTCTGTATTCTACTATTTATTTTCACAGCATCTTGCATCACAACACAGATGAAACGAAACAAGTACAGGGTATTTAAAGGAATAGCATTTAACAACTTCAATCGATTAAATCTCTAACAAGAAAACCTGTCAAGTTAAATGATCTCCACAATTCATTGAAAAAAAAATCTCAACATTAACATTCCATGCATAATCACTACAACATTCTAAAAAAAGGTCAAAGGCCAAGCAATGGATTATCCTTTTAGCTCTATCTATGCTCACTGGTTTACAGATAAATCTTAAACATATTCGAGCATTATGATCCTTTTGAATGCAAATTATGGTGGACAACTAATTACATTGTCATCCAATAGAGAATTCAAGCATATTAAGAGAAAATTTTCAGAATTTGTACTTTACTTCTTATCATATTGTAAATGTAAAGCAACATAAGGCAAATAAAGCAAAACAAGGTTTATACTTATAAAGATGCCTTAGTAGGTAATGTTGAGCCTTCCTTGTTACATTTTCTTAATTTATGGTCACAATTGTCACATTTTCTACATTTTTGCACTTGTCCCTTTTAAGATAACTTGTTTGAATTTTCTAATTTTTTAAGCTCCCTTTGTCCTCTTTTTTTTTTTTTTCTATTTTCGACTTCTTAAGCATGACTCTTTTATCTAATGGGTATATTACCTACATATCAATTGTAGGCCAAAAATTTCACCCTTAAGAGGTTGTAGCATATGGTCATGCACAACGAGGACCTAAGCTTCCTTACAATAATCATCTACAAATAACTCCACCTTTTGTTTAGAACACTTACGACATGTTTACAAAGGCAACCATATAGATCACATGCCTGACAACTACAAGTTTTTTATTTATTAATCCTCAAAGTATGATTGTCATTACTCCTTGAATCTTCATATGCCCATCTCCATTCTACACTATTCTCTATTAGAGTGCATTTTTTTATTCTTTTCCAACTTCATACAATTATTTGTCCAATATATGTCTTCCATCTATATACAAATTGTCTGTAGATCAAACTGTAACTCTATTATAGATCTAGAAATACTAACTTCAACTCATGTATATACTTATGCAACTTGACATATTCATTGACAAATTTTATTACCCTCTTAAGTCTTAGTCTCCTATTCACTACTCTACATATGCCTAAGCTTACAAATATATTCAAGTTCTTTCTATATTCTACTAGTTCAAGAATAAAAATCATTAACATATTCATCTTCAATATTCCTATCACTAAACCCTTAATTGTAATTAGCTTAATCCAACCTAACAATAAAACTTCCTTCATCATCATGATTATCTCTATTATACTCATCCCCTTCCTTACAAATATTTTTATTGTAACATCCCACCCTCAATTGGAAGGGTAGCATGGTAAATTGACATAGGATGGGCTAGATTGGTATTGTATAGGACTG
>JAOQMR010000211.1:5212123-5225895 GCA_027563865.1 Erythroxylum pelleterianum
CTAGATGGGTTTCTCAATTATTATATGTTTAATGTGGGAAATAATGGTGGGCTTAGAGTTGTGTTTATTTGTGACTGGATTCCGGACACATGGTCCGATGATTTGGAAGTGATGACATAGAAGTGCTTTGTTGTGACTTGTTTGCCCTACGGGGATTACTGTGACTGTGCATTTGGATTGATGAACTGTGAAATAGTATATTGACTTCTAGTGGACATGTGCATTCATGCATAGATGCATAAACTGATAAAAGGATAATTGTGAACCGAGTCGCCACTGATACTGATACTGCGAGCCTAGAGCTCGAAGGGAGATAATCCTCCCTAGACGCGTCTACTGAATCACTGTTCACTGCTTAAGTGCTCGGTCACAATATTGAAATAAAACAAAAAAAAGAGAGTCACATGTGCATTGCATACTGGAATGATAACCTGAAATGGTTTTTGCTGTACATGACTGTATGATTGCTGTGATTAGTATTATTGTGACTGCCTTATCATTGTGACTGTAGAATTGCTGCAACATACTCTCGTGATACATGAATTGGGAGAACCATCGATGATGGTTTCTCATTGAGTTCGCAAACTCATCCAAAATTGCAACTTGTTTTTCAGGGTTAAGAGTAGACTGTTAGCTCCGTCAGGACTGTAGAGCCGTGTACTGTGGATTGGCAATCGAGGCTATGGCTCAAAGGTCGGTCAGCTGGGCTTTCTTTTGGAGACTTATAGTTAGACCTGTTTTGTGTACGTTACTGTAGAATCCTTAGTGTAAAGTTTTAACGGATTGTACAGGCAGCTTAAACTGATAGTTTGTAAACTTCAGAGTTTGGGTAAATGCAGTTAATTACAGTTCGGTTTTAAAAAGTTGTCGATTTCTTATTACTGATTTATTACTGTGATGCCATGAGGGATTTAGTGGTGGTTGTCAGTAGCGGTCTCTTATCGTAGGATATCTACTAGAGTGACCTGCGGGCGTTCCAGTGGGTACTCTATGGTAAGGGGGCGCGACATTTAAGATGTCTCTCATCCTCTCCAATAAGTTACTCTCTTCTAGTTATAGGTAATATGTCAGGTGGAAGAACTTGTGGGTCTAACTTATATGAAACATAAACATAAACCAATCTATAATTTTTCATCAAATTGATGAGCCTAATATAACTTTAATTTGATTGGATAAGTATCAATGACTTACTAAATCTAAACCATAGTATCCTACGGTATACCTTGTTAACATGAAAGTTCCCTAAAGCTTTTTCCATCTCATATATTTGGCTATAAGTCATATAATCAACATTGGCTTTTCAAAGATTCTTATTTCTCTATTAAAATTAGTTAACTTAGGTTCTAATTTGAATTTATGACCACAAAAAAACCCTTTATACCTCTATATTGAGTCATTGTAATCATGTTTGAAATCATTAGAAAATATTCCATTAAAATTGAACAATACAAAGTATATACAAAGTAGATTCAGGAAAACTATGTATTGTCAATATCCAGGCATGTTCCATAAAGATGGTATAAGTCCATCTTAAGAGTTTTATATTGAAAATAACTCTAAGTAAGATGACAAACTAGAAATAAGCTCAAAATATTTTAGTGTATAGAAAACATAAATGCCAAGTTCAACATGTATAAAATACAACATATAATGCAACAATATATAATGAAATTTTATATGCCATAATATATTAGAGTAAATAAATTAGTTAAGAGATGGTGACTTGTATAATTCTATCTTGACACAGAAGGCTCCCATAAATTGGTTAAGAGATGGTAATTCCAATACTAAATTCTTCCAAGGCTCACAAGGGATTTCTTTTTGCAA
The DNA here is from genome assembly GCA_027563865.1 of Erythroxylum pelleterianum. Classification (NCBI taxonomy): domain Eukaryota; kingdom Viridiplantae; phylum Streptophyta; class Magnoliopsida; order Malpighiales; family Erythroxylaceae; genus Erythroxylum; species Erythroxylum pelleterianum. The sequence goes on from JAOQMR010000211.1 coordinate 5,213,951, forward strand.
CTAATGGGTATTAAAGAAAGTTCCAATGAAGCTCACTACATTAAAAGATTATTTAATGACCCTTTATCTCAAGAAACTAAAGAGTTACTACCTACTCCTTTCACTAATATGGAAGTCAAAGAGGTCTTATTTGGCTTACATCCTTCTAAATCTCTAGGCCTGATGGGTTTACTGGGGGTCTTTCAACAAATCTAGGAGATAACTAGCAATTTATTCAAAAAAGTTGTGCTAGAGTTCTTATCCTCTTGTAAGATGTTGAAGGAGATTAATCACACTTATTTATGTCTTGTTCCAACTTCATTGGCAGGCTACAGACTATCTTATGTTGTAACACTGTCTATAAGGTAATTGCTAAACTCCTTGCCAACATGTTGAAAATTTCCTTAAAGATAACGGTAAACTCAGTTTAAGGTGCATTCATACAAGGAAGGTCTATAGGGGATAATATCTTTTTATGCAAGAGATCTTTAAAGATTATAACTCTGGGAAAACTATTAAAAGCTACTGCTAGAAGATTGACTTCTTTAAGGCATTCGAAGTGGCACTTCATACAAATATGTCTAGAAGCTCTTGAATTCCCTATAAAATGCCACTTCATACAAATATGTCTAGAAGCTCTTGAATTCCCTACAAAATCCATTGAATGGATATGATATGCTTAAAATTTGCTTCAATCAGTATACTTGTAAATAGGATGCCTAATAAGCCTTTATCTTGTGCTAGAGGAATAAGACAAGGGGATCCTCTTTCCCCTAATCTATTCACTCTATTTATGGAAGGCCTCTTTTGAATTATCTACAGGATCATTGGTTCTAATAGTATATTTCACTATCTTCATAAATTTAGTGTTTATCTAACCTAGTTGATGCTTACAGATGACTTAATTCTTCTTTCAGGAGCTGAAACTCATTCAGGGATGATGCTAAAGGAACTTCTTAACCTTTTTTCTAGATGGTCAGGATTGAAACTGAATGTAAAGTAAAGCAGATTGTGTTGCTCTAAAGATGTGAAAAATGCTGATGAAATTTCCAGGATAACTGAGCTACCAATTCAAGCTCTTCCTCTAAAATATCTTGGAGTCCCAATTTCGCATACAAAGCCTAAATATTATGATTGTATCTCACTTATGGAAAATATCAGAGCCAGAGTTAATGCTTGGCAAAATAGATTCTTGTCACTTGCTACAAGGGTCACTTTGATAGTTTCAGTACTTAGAAACCTTTATGTTCATTGGATCTCTCACATCATTCTACCTAAGAAAGTAATCAAGGAGATCAAGGGCATTTTGAAAGCTTTCTTATGGTCTGGGAATTTTGACAATTATAAGAAAGCAAAAGTCAAATGGAGTAAAGTGACTATTTCTAAAAAGCAAGGAGGATTAGGGATCATTCCTATTACTCCAATGCAAAAAGGACTCTTGTCCAAAAGAATTAGGAGGCTATTCAAAGTCAAAATTGCTATTTGGTTAAACTGGTAACATGAAACATATCTAATAAGTGAAAGCTTTTGGCAATTGTCAATCTTTAGGGAATACTTTTGGTTTTTTCTTACAAATGTTGAAATTAAGATGAGTTATGTACCCTTAGATTAAACAGGTGCTAGGGAATGGAGAGGATATATGGGTGTAGCTTGATAATTGGACTAAATTTAGTCCACGTATACAAAGGAGTGAATTATCCGTACTTACTAATAGACATTCACTTAACACTATAGCTTCCTCATTGATGAACCTAGATTTATGGGCAAGCAACTTCAAAGGGTTCAAGTTATTAGAGGAATATCTCCCCCAGGTCACTCATAGGCACAGGCAGGACTCAGTTTCTTAGAAACTTGATTCATCTGGAGTTTTTACCAACAAATCATGCTATAAGGCATTGCTAGCTGAGGGAGAGAATGTACCTTAGTTCAACCTTTTATAGAAGCATTCACTGAATCATAAGGCCTCAATATTTACCTGGTTAGTTATTAAGAACAAGATTCGTACTATGAATACATGGTTTAACTCTTATGACTTGATCTGTGTTCTGTGCAAAGAAGTAGAAGAAGATAGGGAATACTTATTCTTTTAATGCAAATACTCAAAACTTCCATTCCTAGGAAATAACGCATCCAAACCAAATCCTTTACCTCAAATTCAGTGGCTAGAAGTTCCTTTATTTTCTTCATCTCTAGTGTATCATCCCCTGTTAAGACAATATCATTAGCATATATGTCCATAATCGTCTTTTTTCCATTATTAGAATGTTTAAAAAATATTGTTTGATTTGAATCTCCTTGTTGATATCCCTGTCCTTTTATTACTTTCGCAAACCTATCAAACCACACTCTTGGCAACTGTTTTAACCCATACAAGGATTTTTTTCAGCTTCCAAACTTTGTTTTCTCCACCCTTCTCACATAATCCTAGAGGTTGCACCATGAAGACTTCTTCCTCTAATTCCCCGTTTAAGAAAGCATTCTTGATGTCCAATTGTTGTAAGGATCAGTCCAAATTTACTGCCAGAGATAGGAGGACTCAGATAGTGTTTAGTTTTGCCACTGGTGTAATCGTCTCCGTGTAGTCGACACCATATGTTTGATTAAACCCTTTCACAACCAGCCTCATTTTATATCTTTCCACTGAGCCATCAACTTTATATTTTATAGTGAATACCCATTTACATCCTACAATTCGTTTTCCTTTTGGTAATTCTACCACATCCTATATCCTATTTTTGCTTAAAGCTTTCATTTCCTCCATCACTGCCTTAATCCATTCGAGCACTTCTAAGGCTTCGTGAACATCCTTTGGAATTCTAATCATGTCCAGGTTAGTGGTAAAAGCATGACATGTTTTAGATAAGATTATAAGATACAAACTGTGAGATAGGGTGTAGAGTACATGATCATGGTTTTTTTAAGAGCAATAGCAACTCTATATCATTTGGTTTAGATTTTATTGTCTGATTAAAAGGTAGTTATGGGTTGGTTGGATCTTCCACCAGATCCTACTCATGTAGTGCTTTAGGTGTGAAGTCTTCCTGGGACTTTTAGTTTGGTCTTTGTGAGTAAACATTATTTCCTTGTCCTTTTTCTCTCGTAGCTCTTCCCTGGGATATGATTCTAGTAATACAATATGGGTTAGTAATTGTGCTTCATTTGAATTCTCCCCCTGAAGTGAAGGTTTTGGGTAATAGGGCGTAGTTTAAAAAAAGGTAACGTCAAAGGTAACAAACATCTTTCGAATGATTGGGTCATAACATTTATACCCCTTTTGTGTACGAGAATATCCAATGAAGACACACTTGATGGACCGAGGGTCTAATTGAGTACGATGATGGGCATGAACATAAACAAAGATTGTACATGCAAATATTATTAGAGGAAGATTCAAGTTAAGTTGTAAGGTAGGAAAATGTTCTCGAAATTTGTCTAGTGAAGTGGCAAAAGACAAAATTTTGCTAGGCATTCTATTAGCGAGATATGTAGCAGTTAGGATAGCATCCCCTAAAAAGATTTTTGGCATTTTAGTAGTAAAAAGTAGAGCTTGGGTAGCCTCAAGAATATGTTAATTATTCCTTTTAGCAATTCCATTTTACCGAGGAGTGTCTACACATTAGCTTTGATAGACTATACCATGCTCAAGAAGATAAGATCCCAAAGTTTGGTTAAAGTATTAAATCCCATTATTTGTATGCAAGATTTGGATTTCTGTATGAAATTAGGTTTGGATCACATTATCTGTGTGCAAGATTTGGATTTTTGTATGAAATTAGGTTTGGATCATAGACTGGAAGTTGATAAACACTGTCCTAACTTCTATTTTATCACGTAAGAGATAGGTCCAATAAGTACGGGTATGATCATCAATGAAAGTGATAAACCACTTGGTGTTTGTTTGATTAGGTATATGAGAGGGACCCCATGGATCATAGTAAATGGCCTTGATGGTTTGTAACTAGTTGGGGGGAAAGGTATGTTGGTGTTTGACATACTCACAAATTTCACAACAAAAATCAAACGGTCTTTTATTTAAAAAAATAGAAGGGAATAATTGTTTCATATACTGAAAATTCGGATGACCCATCCTAACATGCCATAACATAACTTCACTAATTTTAGGGATAGATGCAGATAAACATTCTGGTTATTTGAAGTAGTCTCCACTAAATAGTATAGTCCCTCACACTTCTTAACACTTCAAATCGTCTTCCCTAATGTTAGATCCTGAAAGATACAATAAGAGGCAAGGAACTTAGCAGAACAGTTTGAGGTTTTTGTCAATTGACTAATGGATAACAAATTGTAAAACAATTTTGGAAAATGTAAAATAGGTTTTAGGACAATAGAATCATAAATATGTATACTCCCTCTCTCAGCAACAGATGAAAGTGACCCATCTACAATCTTCACTTTCAAATTTCTAGCTCAAGGTGAGTAAGTTGTAAACAATTGATATGCATTAGTCATATGATCAAAGGCACCAGAGTCAATAATCCAAGATGCTTGTGCTTGAATTGTAGTATTTAATGCATTTATAAAATAACCTCTTTAAGCTAGGGATCTAGAAGGAATATTATTGGAAGGCTAACCTGAAGTTTGAAACAAGGTAAAGACTTTGTATAATTTTTCCAACTGTTCTAGACTAAATTTGACCTTAGACTAACTGATCTATTCCTCCTGGTTTATGGTAACTTGATAGTCATGGTTTTTATTTTGTTTGGGCTTCCAATTTGCTGATTTTCCATGGATCTGCCAACACTCATCCTTAGAGTGACCTGGTTTATTGCAATGATCACATTTGGACTTTTTTTTATTGATTTTGATTGGGCCTTGTGTTAGAGCTATGGGTCCCACTTGGTCCACCCCTTATTTGTGATCTGTGAGATACCAAAGTTGATTTTTCTTCTAATTCATTTCGAATGCCTCTGGTCAACATAACCTGTCGTCGACTCTCCTCTCTTCTTACCTCTAAGAAGACTTCCCGTAAAGTGGGTAAAGGGCGTCATCTAAGAATCCTGCCTCACACATCATCTAGTTCACAGTTTAGCCCAACAAAGAACTCAAATACTTTCTCATTCTCCACTTTCCTCTTATACCTAACACTATCCGATATACAATCCCATTCTTCTTCTATACTTATTCCTGCCATAAACCCATCATCTCCATATAGTAATCGGTCACTTCCCTCTCTCCCTAACACCATCACATACCTCTTTCGCTGTAGGTAGAAATAGGTCTTCCAAATTAAGGGCTTTATTGAATTGACCAGCCATGCAATCACCATCAAGTTTTCATATCTCCACTTTTATAGTGCAACAACATTGGTGGAAGGTAGTTTGTTCACCTCTCCAATAAGATACCCAATCTTCCCTTTTCCATCGATAATCAATCGAATTGATTGTGCCCATTCTTTAAAATTTCTTCCATTTAGCTTCTCAATTGTGAATTAGAAGGACGAGCTCTCGATCCCATTAGGACCCATATTAGGAATGGTTTCCTTTTCGTCGAGGGCTTCAAAAATAGTTGATCCTCTATTTATGACTCCTATTTCTATCATGGATGCCACTGTCTATAGATCAATCTACTCTGATACCATGAAGATTTGAGAGAAAAAACAAAACTCACAATTTATGTAGTTTGGTCTATTGAGACCTACGTCCATGGTAACTAAAACATCTGGCTTTTCTTTTATTTTTGTCTCATATATTTATGTTTACATCGAAGTAGACTAATATAGGAGGGATTTTAATTTCATATGAAATCCCCAATAATCCTCCTATAGATCAAATATTAATTAAAGAAGTAATATTATGTTGGGATCTTCTCTAATTGACATCTCCAACAAAACCTCTTCAATAAAAACTGAAAAGATAGACAAGCTATTAACTTTAGTTTAATAATGTAAGGGAAAATAGAAATGTATTTTTGGTTGAAATGTATATATGATTTCTAGCACTTGAAAAACCACCTCATAAAAAGACAATAAGTAAAGAATCAACAAAGCTATAAAAATTATTTTCTTCCCAAGAACATCAAAATGAATGTGCTATCCCCTACATGTTTGCCTTTAAAATAAAGAGTAACAGGATAACACACCCCAACTGTTGTCCACTTCTTATTAAATCCAAAGGTTTCACATAACATAACAGATAAGTACTTTATGAGAAAATTAGCAAGTTAAAGATCGTTACCTAAATTTATCTTCTTTACTAGATGATCAACCTAAGATTATATTATGTACTTCGCATAGGTCTCCATCTATTATGTCTAGGATATATGTATAATATATAATAAAAAAATAATCAGTGTCTGAAAACAAATATGTTAAGGTCTAATATTATATGCATAGCTTGGCTTCCACTTCAAAACACTCAACCATTACAAAATTTGATTTTAGGGACCACATCAGACTTGGAGAGAAAGATACAAGGCAAATAGATAAGGACATATTAAGAAAATGTTTAACACAGTTCATAATACACCATACCATACTTACCTCACGGAGGACAAGAAAAAGTCACATATACCATTATTTCTTATATCCTTTGTCACCTAACAGAGTATGTATATATATAATGCTTTTTGTACCTATAATCAATGATATAACATAGAACAAAATACATTAAGAGATGATGAGGAGATAAAGATGGGACGAACTAACATATTGAGATTTCAGTCGCTTGATTAGGGATTTTAAATGAAGAGATGACGAAGAAATGTTCGCGAAGGAGGGCATTGATTTTCAGATAAAGATAAATCACAAAGGATATGTCCATTAAGGAGGGAGAAATGAAGAGACGATAAGGAAATTTAACATGAAGATAGGTCGTGCAATTAAGGTTCACGTCTTGCGAGATTTTTAAATAGTTTTGGGATTGGAGATGAATTCCATAATTCAGGTTCAGTCGAACTATTGGGATTTTCAAATAAATTGGAATTTTCATAATAGGGTAAGTTAGGGTTGATTAGGTAAAATGAAATTAAGTTTAATTTAAAATTAGGAGTAATTAGGAAAAATAAGAAATTGGAGTTAATTATGTTTAATTAAGATGATTTTAAGTTAGTAAGACTCGGTGTCACGTGTGTTCTATGTGATACTATAGGTTCTACTTATAAAAAATAAAAAATGTTACGTATTAACATAACATTTATATGATACAGTCTTAACCTCATTAAAAAATCCATTAATTGAAGTTTAAAATTAAATAATTTTGAAACGTTATAATTCTTTTATGTGCTCTAAAATATTAGGATCTGACATAATATAAAAGTTAATATTAAAATGCAATAGTTGCCATAATGAAAGTGTCATCTTCAAGGTACTTCGATTAGAATAATTGAGAACAAAGACCCTATAAAAGCATACCTTAAAGACAAATCAGCTCTTTAAACGACTTTTAAGATAGTAAACTTGAAGTGACATATGATAATAAAAAAAAGACATCATATTTAATACAAAATTTTAAGATATTAAATAGTGAATTCTTTTTTTAGAAGTTAAAAAATTTTCATTAAAAATTAGAGAAGTTTACATTTGGGAAGGGTTTCACTCATGTGCGAAAGACCACTTAGTTCACAGAGTACAAGAAGTTAGCAGAAATGACGACGTTCAACAAAATACCTAACGTTTGTCAATTAGGGTAAAATGAACCTTGTCTTTCTCGAATCTTCGAACCTTTACTCGATTAAGATGGACGGTTGACGATGCTCTAATGCTCTGGAGGCGATGCTTGCAGTGGCTCCAAAGAATAGCATTTTCTCCGTTCTTCGCTCAACCGACTACTCTTCTCAGGTAACTGACTCCATCTCAGACCTCCTTTAGGGATTAGGGCTTTTTATGTATCGTTAAGAGTTGGCTTCATTTCCGGAGGAGGGAGAAAACTCTTTGAGGGCTTAGCTCTTCGGTGACAATCCAGTGAGGGAGATCACGATTTAGGTCAGTATTGATTCCTGCTTCATAACCTTACTCTACACCTTCTTCAATCGATATCTTTAGTCAAATCTGGTATGGCTAATCTGAATTCCACTCGTCTAGGATTATTTTTCTTAAAGATTTATAGGGACTTCAGAGTCTATCCAGAAAAGAGAGAACACGGAGGAGGTCACATCACCTAAACAGGGATGTGATTTAAAGTTTTATTGATATTCCTTTCTTTTCCTTGAAAAAACTCCACTATTTAAACATTGTTTGAACAATAATCCATTGATGATAGGGATGTGAATAAATAGCAATATTCTTCGTGTTGTGTTCAATCCAAAAAAAGGGGCAATATTTTCAGGTGTGTCAGTACTGAACAATTTCTCAATTTCCTTAGAACTACAAAGAAACATCTGCTTGTATAATCCTGGGTTCAATTGTGAACTGTGGTTGGATTTAATTTCTGCATTGTGGATTGAGTAACTAATTCTTTGGAAATATCTGAAATGGCTATTTTTATATTCTCCATACAAGAGCCATTCTCCTACTACAATATAGGTTTAACTGACTGATAATCAGTTGCTCCCTTATGTTGGCTGTAGTGAGTTTTATAAGAGAGATTATTGAAGCAGATTGATCTTTAAACCTTCTGTTATTCCTCTCTTTCTAGATAACTTAGAAACAGGTAGCCACTGATAGTAGTATAATAGCCCTATCATATTTTGAAATGTTCAATTTAGGTAGATCCTATATGATATCTGTGAGTCTGCCATAGTTGAAATCAGGGGCATATAAAGTAAAAAAATTTATCCATATTCCTCTGAAGAAGACATATTCAAAGAAGAGGTGGTCTCTGATTTCATCCCCTAGATTACATAGGATACATAGTTTAGAGGAGGTTAGGAATTTCAACCTATCCAGGGTACTCAGACTTTCCCACATTGCCAGCCATAGTAGAAAACTTACATTGGGTCTAAGGGCCTTATTCTAGATCAAAGCATCCCACCCTACTCTATTTTTAGACATGCTCCTCATCTCTCTGACTTCCTTAGCAGTAATCACAAAAATAGGAATACCCTTCCATAAATAATTATCTCTCTCCCCATGACTTCTAAATTGAGGAATGTGCAGAAATGTAGTCTCATCTGAGGATATAGCCCGATTTCCATTCTTTATTGTTTCTTGGAGCTTAGTATCCTTAAGGAATCGATTCAAAAGGGAATTTGCCAATTGGTTTTGTATTAAAGGTCCATTTCCTGACCAATTATCATACCATAAAGAAACTGTCTCCTGCCCCTATCTGGCAGGTAATGTGTTGATAGATCTCCTCCCTCGTTCTAAAAAGTTAGTTAAAAAAACTAGGTGTAACTGACCTTAGTTTTTAGAGTCCAAAAACTCCTTCCTTTTAGTAAACAAGAATGAATCCATTTGGTCTACTTTGATTGTTTATCATTAAGGAGTCTCCAAATCCTTTTGGACATAAGAAATCCATTTTTAGTAGAGATTGACTCCAGTCCTAACCCACCTTCATCTTTTGGTTGACAGATTTTCTTCTAACTTGCTTTGGCTATTCCTTTCTCTCTATTCCTTTTCCCTTATAGAAATTATTTCATCAATTTTTCTAATGTTTTAGTAAGCCCTTTTGAAAGAAAAAGGTATGAATACTAATAAATACTCATAGACAAAATAACCGATTTCAGTAGTTGAAGTTTCCCTCCATAGGATAGTGCTTTATTGGTCCATGACCCTAATTTTTTCTAGATCTTTTCTATCAAAGGAATACATTAACATAATCTAAGCCTCCTTGATGAGATAGGAATCTCCAAGTAGTGTAGAGAAGGAGCCTTAGTTTCCGTACCTGTAGTTTGAGCTAAATCATTTGAGAGATGAGAAGCACTCTTGGAGAGTAAGATATAGCTCTTGTGTTAATTGACACATAAGCTTGACATCTCCTTAAATTGATTGAGAGTTTTCATCAGAAGAGAGACTAAGTGAATATTTGCCTTGCTTAGGAAAATAAGATCACCTACAAAACATAAACTAATTAGAGAATTTTGCTTACATTTGGAGTGATATTTGAATTTAGGATCAGTTGAAGTGATGTGCTTCAGTAACTAAGTGAGGACTTCCATACAGATTAAGAATAGGTAGGGGAAAAGTGGATCCCCTTGTCTAAGACCTTTTTTTCCTTTGACCACCTCCGTGGGGCTCCCATTAATCATTATCCCATAGGAAGCAGTAGATATGCATTGTTGAATCCACTTAATGAATATTAAAGGAAAATTCATTATCTCCAATGCTTTTAGTAGAAATCTTCAATTCACACTATTAAAAGCTTTCTGTAAATCAAATCTTATAGTGCAATTTTGGGGACTTCTCCTGCAGTTATATCCTTTTAAAAGCTCCTGAATAATAAGAATATTATCCCCTGTATCTCTGCTTGTCATAAAAGCTCCTTAATTCTCACTCATGAGAAATTTTGGAACCTCCTTCAGCCTATTTGCCAAAATCTTAGCAATGATCTTATAGAGGAAATTTGTGCACGAAATAGGTTTGTAGTCACTTCAATTTTCCTCATCGACTATCCCCCCCCCCCCAAACTATTCCAAGTTTCCTGATATAAAAAGTCATTCAATCCATCTGGACCTAGAGCTTTAGAGCCATTCATGCTGAAGACAACCTTACCTATTTTTTGCTCTGTAACAGGTCTTATTAACCCATACGCTTTATGATTAGGAATCTTAGTGGTTACAAACTGTCTAAGGTTATAATCCAATTCATATAAGAGAGATTCTGATCCAAGTAGATTACGGTAGAAATTCATAGCTTTCTTAGCTAAGTCATCTTGTCCAAAAACATCCACTCTAGCTTCTGTTTTAATGGAGGTAATTCTGTTAGTATTCTTTCAAGCTAACATATAATTGAAGAAAAACTTTGTACATCTATCTCCCTCTTTTAACCAATCTATTCTAGTTCTCTACTTCAGTAAAGAGTGTTGATTGTCCACTACTTCCAAATAGTTTTTAAGAGCTTCCTTCTCTGTTGTAGCTAGCGCTTTGATTGAATCCAATTTTGCTATATTATTTATTGACATTTTCATGGTTTTTGTTATACTTTTCGGCTCTTTTTGTTGGATATTGTGCTTAATTTGACCCAAGAGTACTTGTTTTGAATTAATATGATTTGAGGGTCAATTGTCATAATTAATTAACAATTGCACTCCCTTCAATTGTAGGCCAATTGATATTACAAATTATTACTTTTCATTGCAGGTCTGAAGGGGAGTAGAGCCAACTCAAGAAGAGTATAACCAAGTGGAATAAAGAAATGGAAGCCATCAGATGACTGCCGCGGCGACGTTAGTGATTCGCCGTGACAAGAAGTAATTACCCCGCCTCGGCGCGTCATGAAGGAAAAGCTCACCGCGGCGTGAATCAATTATCTTGTCGCAGCGAGTGATCAGAAGGTACACGTCGCGACAAGAAGTAATTACCCCGCCGCGGCGCCCCATGAAGGAAAAGCTCGCCGTGACATGAATCAATTATTTCGTTGCGGCGAGTGATCAAACGGTACACGCCACGACGCAAATCCCTCTCATCGCTGCGGCGAGTAATCCAGAAAGTGCACACCGCGACGTCGATTAATTATCTCGCCACGGCAAATGGTCGGGTATCCGAACTTTAATTGGAAAATCCTCTCACTGTTTCAGCCAGACCCGCGACCCATCCTATAAAAGCCTTGTCAAATTAGGTTAAGGGGGATCGAGCATTCATTCGGCAAAAGGATAGACAAAAAAAGAGAGAGAACAAAAGACTCCCAACTTCACTACCCAGGGTTCCCTTCAAGGTTCTCTGGGACAATCTTTGCATAGGTTTTCTTTTCTTTTTTCACCGCCGACTTCCACCATGGTAGCTTGGATTCGTTGCGAGTTGTGAAGTTTCTAGTTGCATTGCGTGGTTAGGCATTCATTTTCTCCTGAAGATGTAGTGATGGCTGGAGTTTACCGAGCTTCAAAGGGGAGTAGCTTAATCTGTAGTTTAGCTAT
>JAOQMR010000211.1:5225995-5237937 GCA_027563865.1 Erythroxylum pelleterianum
CCGAGGTTGCATCCTATATTGCAATCCTTGGAATTAAATTATTTTTGATTCGGCTTCCAAGGGATCGATCTCTGGATCGAAACGATAGAGCCGCGATCACACTCCATCTAAGGAATTTTCTGCCAAAGCTTTTTGAATAGAAGAGAGTTTATCCCTAGATATTTCAATCTCCTTTGTAAGAATCAGACCTCTCTTACCATTAAAAATCTTCAGCTCCTGTTTTATAGCCTTGAGCTTTTGGATACAAATGTACTGCTTAGTCCCATAACATCCATGCTCCAATCCCTTCTCTATTGCTTCTTGAAAACCCTCCATGTTAACAAGAAAATTGATAAATCTGAAAGGATGATGGACTCTGGAGGTGGTGAACAAGTTAACTATTTTTATAAGAGTATGATTTGAGATACCAGGATTTAGGAATTTCGCTAAGCTTCTTAGAAAAGAATGTAGCCATTCCACATTAACCAAAGCTCTATCCAGTTTTTTCCTGACGTGCCAAATAGAACTTTGTTTATTTGTCCAAGTAAACTTATGACCTTTAGCTTTTAGATCTATAAGTTCCACCTCCTGCATACAATCAAACATATCATGAGAGTAGTTGAGTAGGTTACAATCACCATCAGCCTCTGATCTGAGCAAAGTAGTATTAAAATCCCCGCATACCATCCCAGGGGAATTTATTGAAGCCTTGATCCTTCTTAAGTAATTCCAGAGGTCAGTTCTTTGGAACACAGTGTTAAATCCATAGACAAAAGTAGCTAAAACCCAAGTATTTTCGATTTTGAAATAAAACTTAGTATGTATATGCTGCTGACTAGATTCCAACACATCTAATTTCAAAAAATCACCATCATAAGCTATAATAATCCTTCCATAAGCATGACTTTGATAGTTTGTAATGAACTGCCAGTTGCTGCCCAGACAAACCAATTTATTCAGATTAACTTCTCTAATTTTAGTCTCCAACATACAAAAAACCCAAGGCTTTTCCTTTAGCACAAAATCCGTTAAAGCATTAAGCTTTGAAGGATTATTTATTCTATGCACATTCCATACAATCAAAGTCATAATCAATTTGCTTTCCTTTTGGAGCTTTTCCTATTACTCCTACTACTTTTCTGATTGGTGACCTGCTCAAACTGCATCTTTTGATTATTTCAATTTAGCACATCAACCCTTGCTAATATTTGTTCTTTCTATTGAACCATCGAAAATCCTTCGTTTTGATTCGTTCCAATAGATTCCAGATCGCTTCCTCCTTTATTCATAGTAGACTTGTAGAATTCTTCTGATGCATTATGAAGAACTTCATTTAGCTGAACAGAATCTGTACTTTTTTTCCTTCAAAATGTCCTCCCTTATTTTAGGGGAGACATTTACTGTCTGAACCATCTCTTGGTTTTCTGCTACTTGTTTTATTTCCTCAGTCTCCTTGATTTCTTCAGTCTCATTTTTTCTATTCCCATCACTTCTCAATAGTCACCTTTAATGAAGAGCTTTCCTGTCAGTTTCTATTCTTTGCCTTGAGCTCTAAAAGATGATTTCCATTGATAAGTCACCAGGACTATATCTACTCTTAGAGAGATTTCATCCGCCAACCTTAGAATAGGGATACTATCCTTCATTTCATTAGCCATATCCATACTCACACATAATCGAGCAAATACAACTCTTTTCCTCAATGCAATATTTTCATCCATGCAGTTCGGTTTCCCCAAGTAGCTTGCAAGCATACTCAACCCCTTTGTAGTCCAATACTCCAAGGGGATATTGTGAATGTTCACCCATAGGGGAATGTTCTTCGTTCTAACTTTTTGAGCTCCATACCCGATTGTCAATTTTGGAGAAATAGTGGAAGTTGAGAGATATGCCAGGGGCCCTCTTCTATTACCTTTTGAGCTTCCGATTTGGAAGAAAAGGTAAAGATTATGTTATCTTCTTCGGTTAGCATTACCTCTATTATACCTCTTCCTTTCCAATTCCTCAAAGCCCACGCTTGTATAACTGGAAATGCAGGCCTTTTTTCATGAAAATCCCACTAGAGTAGCTTCCCATATCTTAGCTCCTTGTTATAAAACATCTAAATTAGGAGTCACCATTAGCTTACTATCCATCTCTACAGGAGGGCTAAAAACCAAATACGAGTCTGAGTTATCCCCAACCACTTGTTTCCATGTTTTCCTAGATCCTTTAGCATTGTCTACTACGGTAGGGATAAATCCCTTAATAGGAGGATCAGTCGTAGTAGGGGCTAGGATATTTGTAGAAAAGGATGGGAAAGAGGGGAGAGATGCAATGGGTTTAGGATGGGAAGGAAGATTAGGTTTAGGGTTTGGTAAGATGGTTTGTTGAATGGTTGAAAGAAAGGTTAGAAAATTTGGGTCCATTTGTGTTTGGGAACTAAATTTTTCTAATTGTCTGCAGGTTTGCAGGTTTGGGCAAGAGCAAGAGATCTAGAGAACAAAGGGCTTAGCTAAGTTTTCTTTTTTCCTTTGTTTTCTAGAATTTGAAAAGAGGGCAAAAGCTATTGCATTTGTTATACTGTGTGGGAGATTTGGAAATGGATGGAGGAAGGAGGGTGGGAGTGATGGAGACGAAGTCAGGGTTCAATTGGCGGAGGTCATGGCAATCTCAGGTGGCAGAGGTCATGGCGAGAGAGAGGAAGGTGGGTGTAGTTGTACTTGTTATACGAGAAATACTTGCAACTTTATAACTTATGGCACATCCCAACAATCTCTTTCTAACAAATAAATTCATCCACTTTATACTAACCATGTTCTCCTCAGTTTGAAGCAATCCTAATATAACATGACATGAAGCTCTAAGATGTCCAGTTTTTTCCCCAAGTCCTTAATCTAGCCACGAGTAAAAGGTAACAAACACCCTATAAGAGCAAACTAACTCTTTAAATTATTTTAGCGAGGGGTATGAGTGAGCATGGAGCTACATTACAGTATACCATCGGGTTTTTATTTAGGTTTAATTTGGTAATCAATTATAAAGAGCTGAGCGCGAGAATGCAACCTTTATTCTATAGGATAACAAGAATGCAACCTTTATTCTCTCACTTTTTGTTGTTTGGTTATTGGCAGTGGATAAAATAGGGAATGATAAAACTTGAATGAATCCTAAGCAATCTTAAACTTTTATTCCTAAAAGAGTATGGATATAAATTGGAATAAAAAAATTAGAAATAAGAGCCAAAAGATATTATTAGAATATTATTAAGTTATTATCAAAATATTATAAGATATTGATTCTTATTAAAATATTGTCATCAAAATCAAATGATATTATGATCTTTTATATTAATTTCTTTAATAATTATTTTATTTTGTTTTATTGATACTTTTATTTTTATCATTAAAATCATTCATAATTATTTAAAAATTAAAAAATTATTGAAAATTATTGATTAATTATTTATAAAATATAACATATTTTAATTAATTATTTACAAAATAAATTATATGATAACTAAATATGAGTATCTCTATTATTTAGGGTAAGATTGCATACTATTAGACCTCCCCAAATCCCATATAGTAGCAAGGTACATATTGGGTGTTATTGTTGTTGTTGTTGTTATGAATATGAATAAAAATTCTCATTAGCATTTTTTATATTTAATACTAAATATTAACATAACTATTAATTTTATTTAATACTATATCAAATACGCATAATCAACCATTTCATTTATATTATGATTCTCACTATTCATTCTCATTCTTTTTTTTTTCACAGTACTCTTGGAAACAAAAATGAATTCATATATATCATAAATAATACTATATTTCAACTCAAAATATTAAAACATTATGTTATTATATTATTGTTCCTCTCTTTTTCATATAAATTTCCTTCTCCTCTTGTCTTATTTGTTAGATGTGAGACACTTCCATTCAAGGTTCTGAAACCCGGACCGGTCATTGAACCGGTGGCCTTACTGGTCACCGGTTTAACCGGTCGTCATTGAACCGGTGGCCTTACTGGTCACCGGTTTGACCGGTTCGACCGGTTCAACCACCGGTCGAACCGGTATGACGTAATAATTATGTAATAATTATATTTAATATTTAAAATATTTTAAAATACAAAAAAAATAAAAAAAATTCTCTGACCGATCGGACCGGACCGGTTTTGACCGGTTCGAACTGGGTCAATTGACCACTGGTTTTGAAGTGTAACCCGGACCGGACCACCTACCGGCCGGTCAGAGACCGGACCGGTTCGACAGGTCAAATTGACCGGTTTTGACCGGTTTGAACTGGGTCAATTGACCACTGGTTTTGAAGTGTAATCCGGACCGGACCACCTACCGGTCACCGGTCGGACCAGCCGGTCCGATCCGGGTTTTAAAACACTGCTTCCATTTATAACATTTCGATAACATTTTATTAAACTTTGGGACAGTGATTTTATTGATACCTGAATTTTAACTCCTCATTTAACTAAGTACTTATTTTCTTTGAACTTGACCATGTCAATACCTCTATCAATTAATTTAAATAGCATTGTTGATTCAACATTAGCCTTTCTGTTGGCCTCAGATCTTTTGTCCAACTTCTCTTGTACCAACTCTATTCTACTCACATAAATAGATAGTTGAGATTAATGGAACAGAGTTGGTACAGAGAAAGTTGGATTGAAGATTTTGTCTCCTTTATGTTATCGTTCCATTATGATTGACATGATATTATGCGACAAATTACTCTTAAAATTTTATATAAATCAATAATAAAAATATTAAATCTTACAAAAGAATACTCCATTAGATCCGAAGCTTGAGACGACCTATCATTTCATAATAATTTTTGTTTTCTTTTATTGGAGTCAGTAAAGAACCAAGTGGTACAAATTTTTCAAAAGAAAATAAAGAACCAAGTGGTAGTTAGATCGTCAATCAGCGTCACTGGTAAATATAAGGTAAGAGAGGTTTCTTAGAACAACCAAAAAAGGAAAAACAGAACACAGGTTGGTGAATCCGTGATGCTTGTTTTACTACTAGAATGAATGCAAGCAAAGTAGCAAACAAATACTTGCATATGTGAAGCAAAATAACAGTGAGAAGCAGAGGATGGCCGTATCACGAGAATGTTATTCTTCCACCGCAGCTTCGGTACTAATGTAAAGAACCACAACATGAGACCTCAACTAAACGTACTAATGTAGAGAACCACAACATGAGACCTCAACTAAAAGTTGTTTTTTTCGTTTACTTTCATTGTAAGCACTTTAGATCTAGTGAAAAACATATGATTCCAATAATAGCAAAGTAGTACAAGTTGGAGAACGACTATACATATAAAGGTACATCCTTTGATTATAAGGTAGTTTCAGTTTCAGACCATAATAGAATCAAGAGGATTTTTGTTACTTAGAAATGAGGGGTTTCAATGGGTTTGTTTTGTCAGCTTTTGCAGTGGTGTTGCTCGCCACCAGAGCTTGGACACAAAGACAGGAGCCTCAGGTGCCTTGTTTCTTCATCTTTGGTGATTCACTGGTCGACAATGGGAATAACAATAGGATGCTTACACTTGCGAGGGCCAACTACAGGCCTTACGGGATTGATTTCCCCCAGGGAGCTACCGGTCGATTCACTAACGGTCGAACTTATGTTGATGCACTAGGTAATTGTTATACTCAGCTAAAATTGTTTGATCGTAGTCACCACAGACTACAAATACTGCAAATGACGGGCATGTGGTGATGAAGTATGCAAGCTTCTCATTTAGACACAATCACATACAGCTTCATTACTGCAATATGATGATTGATCTTCAAAGTTTAGTTTGCCGGTTTGTGCAACTTTTTGCAGCTCAACTACTTGGCTTCCCTACTTACATTCCTCCTTACTCGAGGGTCAGAGGCAGCGGCTTGTTAAGGGGAGCCAATTATGCTTCTGGAGCAGCTGGAATTCGAGATGAAACTGGAAACAATTTGGTAAAGAAAATCATATATCACAGGAGGACTGTATAAACAGAAGAAATGAATGGGAGGGCTCGATTTATTCTGATGGAATTTTTTATGATTGTGTTTAACAGGGTGATCATATGTCAATGAACCAACAAGTAGCGACTTTCGGTGATACAGTACAAGAACTGAGGAGGTTGTTCAGAGACGATACCAATGCACTTAGTAGCTACCTGAGTAAATGCATCTTCTATTCTGGGATGGGAAGTAACGATTACCTTAACAACTATTTTATGCCAACTTTCTATACAACTAGCTCGGATTACACTACAAAAGCTTTTGCTGCTGCGCTTCTTCAGGATTACACTCGCCAGTTATCAGTAAGTTGCCAAAAGTTTCAATGTAATTTTGAATATAATTAACTGACAGACTTGAGTTATTATTTTCGTCATCTAAATATGATAAATTTATGGAGAGTTTTCACTTTTCATCATTCTGCACCATGTCAGAAAATTCTGATATGCTTCTTCAATTTTCTGCAGCAACTGTATGCATTGGGAGCTCGAAAGATTATAGTAACAGCTGTTGGGCAAATTGGTTGCATTCCATATCAGCTTGCAAGATATAACACAAATAGTACCAACAACAACCGATGCAATGAGAACATCAATCAGGCAATTTCCTTGTTCAATTCGGGGCTCTTCAAGCTGGTTCAACGTTTCAATAATGGTCAACTACCAGGAGCCAAGTTTGTGTACCTGGATTCTTACAGAAGCGCTAGTGATCTCTCTCTCAATGGTTCCAGTTACGGTGAGTCCAAAATCATCTCTTTCATGATATTCTAGATCGAATGTTTCTACTGAAACGTGAGATTTACATACTGAAAACAGGAATTGAAGTAGTGGACGAGGGATGCTGCGGTGTGGGAAGAAACAATGGGCAGATAACTTGTCTTCCTCTACAACAGCCGTGTGAAAATCGGGAGAAGTACTTGTTCTGGGACGCTTTCCATCCAACAGAGTTGGCAAACATCTTGCTAGCCAAGGCAACTTTCACTTCACAATCATACACTTATCCCATCAACATCCAACAATTGGCTATGCTTTGAGGGATATTTGTTGCCACCATGTTTTGTTAATTATGCCCAAACGATTCTAATCAAGATCTTTGAATAAATTTATTATTTTAATATATATTTTTCTTGTTTCTCCGTCTTCAAATAATTATTTTGAGAATTTCATTATATAATTAAAAATAATTATTTCAGTAATTATATGTATATTCTATTCTTAATAACCATTATTTTAATTACTTTTACACAATAATGATTAATTTATAATATGTAAAAAACTAGAGGACTACCAAAATAATACTCTTTACTTTTTTTCTTTTAATTAATCTCCGCGAGCAAATATTGAATATCTTATCATATTAGAATTCGGATACTCTGTCTAATATTACAGTATCTTATTTTGTTCCATGAATCTCAGCTATTTATTTATGTGGGTTCTGCGTGAGTCTCGCATAAATGAATGCGGAACTCACATAAATAAATAGGTGAAATTCATAAAACAGAATAAGATACCGTAATATTTAACAGAGGATCTTGTACCATTATACTACTCAACATAGAATGCATTGCGAAGAATAAAAATTATGTAAAAGGAAAAAAAAAAAGACCAAAAGGTCGCAACAGAGATAGATAGAGCAAACATATGAAAACTATTTTTCTTAGCATACCACCATAAAAGTACTCCTCTATTGCATTAATGAGCAGTACAGAGGTACTAAGACAAAATAAGTGATTTTCACTTAGATATCAAGACTGGCAAGCTGCTCTATGTTCATAGGATAAACCACGGATGTGTCTCCACTGAAAGCTTTCTTTCCGAGCAAGATATTCACAGCTTCTGTTGGGTGGAAAGCGTCCCAGAAAATGTACTTATTTCGGTCTTCACATGGCATTAGGAAGGGGAGACATGTAATCTGTCCTCCGTTTTTGCCAATTCCGCAGCAACCTTGATCTAGGACGCTAAACCCTACGACACAGAGCACAGAAATGTATGTTATCGGCTTATTCGATGTAGCGCAACTTCAAATTTGTAATGGCTAAAAGAGAAAAGTCTAAAAGAAGGCACCATATACCATTACTTGGAGAGCTGGAAACAAGTTCCCGAAACATACGGGCGATATCAATGTAGATGAACTTGGAACCTGTAAGATTCTTATTGAAGTTGTTGATCATAGTCTTGACATTCTCATTGAACGGTAGAATCAGCTGGTTGACCTCTTCCGAGCATTTTCCGCCAGTGCTCTGAGCCAAGATGCTTGGAATACACCCCATCATCCCCAACCCTGCTATTACAAACTTTCTTGCTCCAAGATCGTGAAGGGTCTGCACTGCCAAACAGCCAAGTAAGATGCTGGAGATGTAAAGTAGATTCAATATATGGTCATAAGAATTATCTTTCCCTTGTCTTAAATCCTGAAAAGTATATGATATAGGGTACATTGCATGTAGAAATCTTAATTACCATGAGTTGTCGACTGTATTCTTTAACCAAATAATCAGCATACTGTTGTGCATTATACTGATTCCCGGTTGGATAGTTTGGCATGAGATAGTTATTAAGGTAGTCATTGCTGCCCATCCCAACGAAAAATATGCAACGACCAATATCCTGAGCGACATCAACTACTCCAAGATCGTTTCTGATTAGATCGAGCGTGGTTTGGAAGTTCTTTATTTGCTCATTGAATGGTATGCGACCCACCTGATCCAAAGACCATATCGTACATGCAAAGATAAGATTCTAGCGAACCAGATATGAAATGAGAATTGACACGTCTTGTGAAGACAAAAGAATCATCATTTAATTGCATTTAACGAGAATTATGGTAACGTAAGTAGAAATGAACATATTGTACAGTTCGAGATCATTCAATGCAGCATCTGAAACAAACATACGAAAGAATTAAGAATATGGTAGACTAGATAGAGCCAAGGGACCAACCTTATCATGAGCTAGCTAAAACTTCAACACGAAAATCGAATAATAGAAAATGCTTTAGAAACTAGCTTGCACGTAATTATAACTAGACACTTACAAAGTTTCTTCCAGTGACATCAAGGATTCCGGCAGCTGCAGAGGCGTAATTGACACCATGGAGAACTTCATCTCCAGAAGCCTCATAGTATGCAGGAATCAATGGAAGTCCCAGCAACTCAGCTGCATGCAGAAAAACTCTCAGGATTATTCTATCATCTATTTTCGGGTTTGAAGGATATGTTGAAAAAGGGTTGACAGCGCTGTAGAAATCGTCTTCAGATGGACGAAAGTCTGACAATTTCTCAAGTGCATTAATTACAGGTAACAAAAGGTCAAATAGAGAGTTCACCAATTTCGTCAACCATGGTGTAACCATTGGAGAAGCGACCAGTAGGACCTCCACTGAAGTCGATACCATAAGGGTAATAATTTGCCCTGGCGAGAGATGCAAGATAGTTGTTATTGCCATTGTCGACGAGGGAATCTCCAAATATGAACATGGCAGGCACCCACTCTGTTGTTCCTTCAGCTGGCGTAGGAGCCACATTTTGGGCGTAACAAACATGCATACATGTCAAGAAAACCACAAGCAGGTAAAATTGGCTAAAGGTGGCAGCCATATTAGAGAGACAGACACAGAGTGAGATAGAAGAGAGGGAAGTAGAAGCAATACTGGGGTGGTGTAATAATGTGAAGAATCGTTGTAGGAAGTCAGATTGTGAGAGGGACATTAATAAGAAGAGATACTAAGGTGGTGGCAGTTGAGAAGCAATAATTACGTTCACCAGTTGTGGCCATTTGGCGGTAGTAGTGTCGCACCATTCCTAATGCAACCTAATTTATCCATATGTAGATGCCTGGCGTTGCCAGAACTGCTAATTAATTTTTTTCCTTAATCACTCAAGTAATTAAGAATGCATAATCACTGTATCTTGTAAAGGGTCATGGTCAAATCAGGCTTGGATGATTCTACCTAACATTATAAAATAATATGCATAAAAGTATTTTATGGAAAGACATTAATAATTACCAGATTTTCCTCCATATTTTTATCTACCTTATTATATACGAAATGTTAACATTGTCTTCAACAATTATGAATTCTACATTTCTTAAGCTTCATCTCACTAATTCATCCGCAATGATACAATTTTAGGAAAATTTCAAACTCTCATTGGCTTTTATATCAGTAGTGTGATCATTATAGAAGTAATTCGTTTTTAATACCTTATTATGTATGCAACTGTAAAGAATGATATAACTAATGTATTTTGTATTTATTTGTGTTTTTTGCATGAGCATTTTTCATCTCTATTTATACATGTGCATCACTGGTAAGATAAAGAAATTTGTATTTATCATATCTTATGAGAATTACGATAGAAAGATAAGGTGTTATCAACAAAGGATTCATTATCATATGATAGCAAGCTGTTGAGAAGTTGGTACATGATGAATAAATAGACTTTTTAAGCAACCAAATCTTGAACCAAATGGATGTCAATCTCAATGTGTTTGGTACGAGCATGAGAGTATGCAATAAAGAAGTTAGCTCTGAGATTATCACAATACAATAGCAGCGTAACATCAGAAATTCCAATTTCTCTTAGAAGAGAGTTGATCCAATATAGTTAATTAGCAACCGCAAAAGCAATGCTTCTATATTCAACTTTAATACTAGGTCTGACAATCATAGGCTGCCTTTTTTAGCTCCATGAAATCAAAAAGGAACCAAGAAAAATACAATAAGCAGAAGTGGAAGTGATCATTAGGATATTCATCCCAATCAACATTAGAATACGCATGTAAGATTAAGTGGGTAGGAATAGCTGAATAAAATCCATGGGATGGGATGGAGCGAAAGTATCAAAAAATGTGTTTAATAGTTGAGTAGTGAATATCTGTAAGGTAATGTGAGAATTGAGAAACGTGTTAGCATAAAATTATAAATCTGACCTAGTGACACAGAGATATTGAAGAACTTCAATAGTACTGTCAGCGACGAATCCAGGATTTTAGTCTTGGAGAGGCTGGCGCCTATATATATGTATATATTCTGAAAAAATTTTGGTAGGGGAGCTGGCGCCTATGTATATATGTGTATATATTCTGAAAACTTTTTGTGTTTTACATGAAAATTTACATCATGAGAAAGATTTAAGTATTAGGCCATCATAAAATCGACTAAAGATTAAATAAAATTAAAAATTTTGAAATATTATTGAAAAGACTGTCTTAAGCTATTTAAGAATTTGAATTTTTTAAAAAAAAGAATGTTTAATAAAAATTAATTAATTATTTTTATTAAACAATTTTTAATTAATTTTGATTTATAAAAACTTAACAATTTACAAAAATTAACCTATTAAATAATAAATTGATCAATTTTTAAGAATTATTAAAGTAAGCCAAATTAGAAAGTTACAAATTGAGCCGAAAAATTAGAAAATCAAACATTTTTTCCGATTAAACTGATCCAATTTTTTTTTCATTTTTTAACTAAGTATTATAGGAGGCCTTATTGTGATTATTCAGTACATCTATATATTAGCTATCTTGCACCTATAGCTTTATGTGATGCTCTCAAATCTTCTGTTCCCCTTCCTCTGTACCTATTTTGTGCCCATTACATCTGAGCCATCCATTTGTATGGATCCCACATAAATAGATGGCTCAGATATAATGAGCACAGAATAGGTACGGAGGAAGGGGTACGGAAGATTTGAGGACATCACGGGACGTGATCCTCTGTACCCTTCCTCTGTACCTACTTTGTGCCCCGTGTGATAACGAATGTCATTATACATTATCGAGTATCAGAAGTTCAGTAAATGCCAAAGCATCGTAAACAGATTCGGCTGTTAGGATGTATGTACTAAATATAGAACTGTCAGTTTTGAGAATTCCTTCTGATGGACGTTCCATTCTACTAGTTTTTCATAATGATATTCTGTAATAAATGTACATTGGAATCTA
>JAOQMR010000211.1:5251811-5265264 GCA_027563865.1 Erythroxylum pelleterianum
GATAAGTCGCCTTGTATATAAGAAGTCGCCTTGTTTTGTCCATTTTCGTAAACTACTGACTCCGTTCTCCAATAAGTCGCCTTGTGATAAAACAAGTCGCCTTGTTCTGTGTTTTAGGCCATTTTCCTTGCAAGAAACCTCCTATCTTGATTCTTCAATGATTAAACACTTGCTCATCTTGATTTGCACAATTCTTTCATTGAATATGACCTGAAATAATTTCTTAACTAATTCTAGATATTTTATTATTATCAAAACATAAAGAGATTTAATTTGTTAACCACCATTGGTCCAACAGACAAGATTGATGCATACATGATTTGTTTATTGTGAAATTGTTGAAAATTTAAGAACCATGTGTTTTATGATTCAAAAAGAATTTTCTATGAACATGAATATTTCAATGGTTTTTTTGCTTGTTCTCGTTATAAACCTGTTACCCACGAGTGTAAAGCTCACCCCCTTTCACTCCCATCTCCAGGTAATGAGAAAGATATCGGATGAAAGAAAGTCAAGGCAATTGTTGGATTATGCATATTTTGTATTTTAAGTTGGATTGATGTAAATGAGACTCTAGATATATGTTGAGAATTATGAAATTTTGTAACTTTGGTTGTATTTTGGATTTTGAGATTGATGATGTAATGTGGCTTGGAATGCCATTAAAGTTTGTATACCTTTTATCTTATGATGTAAATGAAATATGGATTTGTGTATGGATTTGAAATATGAATTGTGTATGGATGATGAGTTGATAAATCCTGAGCATAAATCATTGTTATATATATATGTGAGATATTATGGAGAAGCAAGATAGGATTTTGGTGAATGATGAAATGTTATTGAATATGAGGAGTCAATGAATTGAGGTTGAGAGTTGGATGAATTCCAATTGGTAGTTAAATTGTTATAAATGATGTTGTAATAAAGGAATTGAAATTGGAATGTTAAGTTTTTCATGAGGGTAATTTGTGTATGCTTCTAACGCTATAAAGTATGCAATTTTTCGATATTGGAGTTGTAAGTTATGACCGTTACAAGTTAGGATGTTGTAGGGGACGTAATTCCCGAACCATTAGAGTTTATGAAGTGATATCGGACTAGAAAAAGTTTGATTTGGCGAGATTTGAGTAAAGGGGATGCTAGGATGAGTTTAGGACCCTTTGGAGGGGTCTTAAAGGGTGAAAATTTTGTGTCACCCGAAGGTTGCATAGCCTGCCCTTGTGAAATCACACGGGCCGTGTGTTTTTGGGTGCAGGGACACTTTTACACCCGAAGGTTACACGGACAGACCGTGTTGTATCACACGATCCGTGTATTTTGACGCAGAAAATGACAACATTTCAATTTTGGGTCTTCACGAAAGTTGTAGCCCTAGATGTCTACTTTCTAACCGTTCAAAACCGAAGTCAATCCGACACCTATAGTGAGAGTTATGGCATTTGCGCCAAGGCATGTTCAATGTAAGTGAGGTCTTGAACATGTTGGCTTAGTTTGGCCATAACTTCTTCGTCTGACCTCTAATTGAGGTGAATCTTAAGGCGTTAGATTTCTAACACATTCTCCTACCTTCGCATAAAATTTTATAGCTATTGGTTTCGAATTCAAAAAGTTTGATTGATAGAATGTAAGGGGTCAATTGGGAGAACACAATTAGGCCATGAACATACTTTGGATTTTTAAGCATAACTTGAGCTATAGAGCTCCGAATGAGGTGGTTCTTGTTTCTAAATAAACTAGAAACTAAGAGCTATCATTTTGAAGAAGTCAATTGTGACTATTATGATTTCGCTGTGTGGCTCGCTCTTTGTGGCTTGAGATGTTATGTGAACAATGTGAACCGATGATGGCTAATGAGGGTACTTTGAAGTAACCCTAACAAGGAAACCCACTATGGCTTATGAGGGTTAAATGAATTAACCATACAAGATAATATGTACATGTTTCATGGTTTCCGAAGAGTGTTGTAAAAAAAACTAAGGAGTAATGACAAAGATCACGTTTCCTGATTTTGTGAAGAGTTAGATTCTGGACTCAAGCAGGATCTAACATTTATAGTATTAAAGCAAGGGTTGGATTTCGATTATGGTATTCTGAATAGTTGGGTTTTGGAAACGAGATCCAACAGTTTTCCTACATTTTTAACAAGTTAAACCGATTCAAATTAAAAAAAAAGAAAGAACAAACATAAGATATACCTACATACATACATACATATATATATATATATATATATATACATACAAGTACATATGTACAATTTGAAATATAATTCTTTAACATCAATACTAGACATTATAGACAAGCATGCATGTTCCTGAGACCTATACATGCAAGTAAAAGAAAGCCTCAAATTGGCAAAAAAATGGAAACACCGAAGAAAAGACATGACTCACCCAATTTATGAAAGGAATGGCAATGTTAAGTGTGCTGTGCGTTTGTCCTAAAAAACGTGGAAATATTCTTGTTTTATTAATGTCATTAACAATCATAATCCATAAGCCTACATAACCTACTCTTCTTCATGCTAATAAGTGAATATTATGGGTCCCATTGAAGGGCATTCTAATTTTGCCTCCCATATTTATAATCCTTTTCTAATTCATGCTTCATGTTTTGTAACACTGGTCCACTCTTATCCCTTAACCTTTTCATTTCCAAAACTTTACATTATTTTTTTTATCCAAACTCTTATTCATGAGTTAGTTTACTGTGAATTGTCTCTTGTGGTTGAATCATATCCAATTTTGTGCAGGGATGGTGAGAAGAATCATTACAAGTGTAAGGCACAGTGTGAATGGGGAATGGTAGGTCTTTTTGGTTGCAACTCATCATATTGGTAAAGGGAAGAGTTATATTATGATTATAAATAGATACAAACATGAATATCCTACTCAACATTTTGTCTGAGATAACCAATAGAAAGTGACTAGATCAATGTGTGTGTGTGTATGTGAATCGTGATTATAGTAAATGGATATAACATAGAGGAAGAGAAAGAGATTAATGAGACCTCTTTGTGTTTTGACTCCCAAAATCCATAACCTTACAACATGGACTGATTTTAGACCTATTTTCTGTACCAACTTTCTTTACAAGATCATTGCTAAAATCCTAGCCAATAGGCTAAAATTTGTTTCGTACTTCATCATTAGTGAGAATTAAGGAGCTTTCTTGAGCAAAAGGGATATTGGTGATAATATTCTAATTATGCAGGAGCTTTTGAAAGGGTATACAAAAGGAAATTCTCCACATAATTGCACCATTAAAGTGGATTTCCAAAAAGCCTATGACAGTGTTAATTGGAGATTTCTATTGCAGATTATAGAATTTATGAATTTTCCTCGGGGGTTTGTCAAATGGATTCAAGAATGCATCACTACAACTTCTTTCGGAATTCTAATTAATAAGAGTCCTACAAAGATGTTCAAGGACAAAAGAGGACTTAAGCAAGGGGATTTTCTTTCCCCTTACCTATTTCTCATTTGCATCGAAGTACTTACTCTAATGTTGAAGCATAAAACCTCTTCATCCCCTCAGTTTAAGTACCAATCTAAATGTAAGAAGCTTTCACTAACAAATTTTTGTTTTGCTGATGATCTCATCTTGCTAAGCAAGGCTGATATTCACTCAGTTTCTTTATTGATGATAAATACCTTACAAAGATTTAAGGAGATTTCAAGTTTGATTATAATCTTTTAGAAAAGTTTCTTTATCTTGTAAAAAAGTGCAGCACATCTTACTCATAATTTGTCCCTTATTACTCGAATGGCAAATCAAGACCCCTTATCCTCTAGCTAGTAATTCCTATCTTCTCGAGAAGACTACGCTTTAAAGAATGCCTTCCCCTTATTGAGAAGATACAAAAAAGACTGGGATCTTATATAAATCAAACTCTATCCTACGGTGATAAACTTCAACTTTTGAAGTTTGTCATAATGTTTATGCATATTTACTTGTGTTCTCACATTCTATTAATCCAAATTGATGGTTAAAATTGTGGAGAAAATGATGAAATAGTTCCTATGGAGTATAGGTAAAGGAGAAATAGGTATAGCTAAAGTGAGCTGGACCCACATTTGTTAACAAAAAGAAACATGAGATTTGGGTTGGGAGCCTATTAGCAGAAGTAATAGATGCCTAATGTTGAAAAGATTATGGAGAGTTCTAAGTGAAAAGGAATTATTGTGGATCAAAGGGATACATAGCTATATCTTTAGGGGTGGTAGCTTTTGGACAATTACACCTAAAGACAACCATGCTTGTTTTTTCAAACAACTCCTTAAATCATGGAAAGAAATTTAACAATAGCTCACATGTAGAATAGGGGCTAGTGATAGCATCTTACTATAGTATGATGATTGGACAAGTTATGAGGCATTAATCCAAAATCTAATAGCTAGGGATATTTTAGATAGATTTGGTTATTCGTAAACTTTTTTTTAAAATACGAATTAATATGATAATTTGTCAAAATTTAAAGGGTTTATTTAACCCTATATTTTAATATATGTAGCTAACTCGTTGGGGATACAATTTGGTTAAAGTTTTGAGTCAGCGTCATGAGTTTGAATACCATTTTATACCGGCTGGTATGTACTATACCGGACTAAAATCGGTACGAAACAAAGGGTCGGCTGTATCGAGTTTAAATACTGGTCAGAACCGACCCGTTTACGGGGACTTTTTTTGTAAAATTTTCGAAAATTTTTAAAACCTTCCTCCCTCCCTTCTATCTCTCCTTCCTCCTTTTTTTCAAAGTTTTTTTAATTAGTTATTTTATTTACTTCAACTTTTATAATTATTGTGAATTTTTAATTTTTGTTTTTAAAATAATAATAATTTTTTTATTACTAATAATAATTATAAATTAAATAAAATTTAAAAATAAATTATTTTTATTTAAATGTTTTATATAACATTTATTAATAAAGTATTAATAAAAATATTTTTTAAATAAATAATTTAAAAATTATTATTTATAAACTAATATGTATTTAATATATTTTTAATTATTAAATCAAAATTTATTTGAAATTTATATGTTTTAAAAGTATATTTTAATTTTAATTATATTTATTAATAATTATTAAATTAATTTTATAAATTAAATTAAAATTGTAATTATTATTTATTATTATAATTTTTGAAAACAAATTAAAAAATATATGGTACAATTTTACAATATAATAATAAACTATTTTATAATTTTTAAAAAAATTAGGACTATTTCGAAAATTTAAAAAATTATCTCAAATGGTACTACTGTCGGTATAATACTCTACCAAAACTCAATCTAACGTTAAATTTGGTACGGTATTCGTAAAATCGGTCAACGTGAATGCCGGAACTGCGCCAGTTCTCCATTTGTCCACCTAAACTTTGCTTCTAAGCAACAGCAAAGCAACGAGCAATCATGTAATATCGAACGAAGCATAGGATATGGCCACTATTTCGATTTCAGTGAATCGGTGTTCACGACACTTATATTTTCTCCATGTTCTTTCACTGAAATACCAAAGCTCACAACTTTGGCCTAAAATTGTCCAGTTGCGGACATGGGTTGTTCTGTGGCTTCATATAAGATATCAGTCTTGATCACCTTGGTGATAAGTATGGGTGCAATTGTTGATTCAGTAGCAAGAGCACATGAAGAATTAGGGTACGTATCAGCAATAGGAGACCCGGGAATGAAGAGTCCCAATGTTAGAGTCGCGTTTGAAGCTTGGAACTTCTGCAATGAAGTTGGTTTTGAAGCTCCTCAAATGGGCAGCCCCAGATTGGCTGATTGTGCTGATTTAGACTGCCCTTCTAGCTCCAGTACACTCTGTTTACTTTTTCTTTCTGGGTGTTTCTCGTTTAGTTATCTCACTCTTTCCGGTTGATTTCGTGTGATACATGACTATTTGCATTTCTAAGTTGACTTATACTCGCTTGATACTCGCGGGAAAAGAATTATATCGTTAGGAACCTTTTTCTTATATTTCTTTCTGTGCGGTTCGCTGAGTTTTATGCTAAATACGCTTTATAGTTCTGAAACATTTTGTGGACCCTGAGCCACTTCAATGTCAATCGGGGTACTTTCTGTAAGGATAGTTTTTGGTTTGGTGTCATGATTTGAAGGAAGGTGAGCCCAACTCAATAACTATTACAATGATGTTGATGATGTGCCTATTTCCACAAGAACCTGCTGGATCATCTTCCTAAGTTTGCATTTTAGTACTCGCTTAAGCAGCAGCCTCATACTGATTAATCTACCTAAACTGTTATTAAATTGTCGAACTTGTAGATCTCCAGTTATGTATCTCTCCTTTTAACTCTGAAATCTGGAAGTAGTGGTGGAGTCTGTAACTTGTAAGTCTATAACCTTACATTGCTGTCCTTCCTACAATTAGTCAATCCTTTTCTTTCGTCCTCTGTATATTCTTGTCCTGAGACGGCTGATATTTCATTTCTTTGGGAAGTTTAACACCAGTATTAGTCAGCTGCAATTAATGTTCTATAACTCTATTTGCTCGGTTATGGTAGGGCATAAAGGTGCTCAGCTTTCACTGGACATGCTGTGCTTGTCTCTATTTTGCATAATCTAACTTAGTTTCTTCTTTCTGTAACTCTCAATCTGTTAGTGAACAAGGGATCCTAGAATCATATTCTGGTAATCAGTTATCCTTAGTCGAAAAAGATAGGCTTCTGACAAAAAAGATTTATCCTCTTCCTTTTTTCAATCTGAGTGAACAACGGATCCTATAACAATATTTTTGTAATCAGTTATCCTCAGTTGAAATAGATAGGCTTCCCTGCATTTTGGGTTATCATGTGTAGAACCTTTTTCAGAATGTCATCAAGCTCATAGGTTTGTACCAAGCTTTCAAGAATCACTTATTGGTTTATTGCAATATTTCCAGGACTTTTGGGTCTAAAGCATTTAGATAATGGAAGCAAGTGTGAAGTGATTCATAAAGTAAAGGACTCTGACAACAGCTTAAGTGTTGGTGATAAGTTCCCTAGACCGGAATTTCAATCCGACACTGATCCTGACTTGTTTGCAGTCCAAAAGGAATTATATCTTGCTTCTCTATGTGAAGTGCATGAGCTCCCAAATCCATGGCATTTTTGGATGATCATGCTCAAGAATGGTAACTTTGACAAGAATACTACACTGTGTCCAGAAAATGGGAATAAAGTTACTAAAATAGTAACAGACAGAAAATTCCCATGTTTTGGTGAAGGGTGTATGAATCAACCCCTTGTTTACCACAACTTCTCGCATTTGGTTTTTTCTGGGGAACAGATGGTTTCGTTGAATGGAGGATTCTATGGTACATATGACCTTGATGCTGACTTGACCAAAGGTGTGGGGAAGAATTCGTTCTTTTCAGTCTTTTGGCAGAAGAATTTGAGCACAGGGAGTTGGATTTTCTCAAACAAACTAACAACATCTGCAAAGTACCCTTGGCTTATGTTATATCTACGTGCGGATGCAACCAAAGGATTTAACGGAGGTTATCACTATAACGGGAGTGGAATTATGAAAATGGTTAGTAAACTTGATTTACTCCTTAGTTACTATCAGTTCCATTCTCTTTCTTGACATATGCTTATTAATTGTCCCTATCTAATTGGAATGCAATTTTAATTTGTTGATTGAAACATCTGTAACTATCTTCATGTTAATTTTACTTTTGGTTCGTACATGTCTCTAAGTATGCATGTAGTTTTTTCACTTAAATCCTTCAGAAGTCTAACCATTCGTGAATAGGTCTCTCCATTTAGAGGCTCATTGTTTCTGTACCTTATGTATGTATTTGAAGCTGAATTTAGTGACATGACACATTTGACTCTTACTTTTTTCAGTTGCCAGAATCCCCAAATTTTAAGGTAAGATTGACACTCAATGTAACACGGGGAGGAGGGAGCAATAGTCAGTTTTATCTCCTCGACATAGGAAGCTGTTGGAAGAATAATGGGAATCCATGTGATGGTGATGTTCTTACAGATGTGACTAGATACAGTGAGATGATAATTAACCCTTCAACTACAAGCTGGTGCCGCCCAGATAACTTAGTTTCCTGCCCACCTTACCATGTTAGTACTACTGGTGAAATTATACACAGGAATGAGACGTCTCAATTTCCATATTCTGCTTACCATCTCTACTGCAGCCCTGGAAATGCCAAGTATCTAGAGGCTCCATATGATATCTGTGACCCATATAGTAATCCACAAGCTCAAGAACTGGTCCAAATACTTCCACATCCTGAATGGGCAGTGCATGGGTATCCTGAGAAGAAAGGAAATGGATGGATTGGGGATCCTAGAACTTGGGAGCTTGATGTGGGTGCCCTCTCCAGTCGCCTATACTTCTACCAGGTGACAGTTTTTTATCTTCAAGGACTAAATTATTAGAGGTTTAATTCATTTGTTGTCCCAAACACTTCAAACATGAGAAGTACAATTGAAGAATAAAAAAAATCACGCCTTTCAAACATCCATAAGCAGGCAACATAGCCTTCTTTCTTGTTTAGTTAGGTTTGTAACAGAATCCTTTTTGTCATCTCTACTTTCATTAGTCATTATTCCCTGATTGATAAATGAGAAATTTTATTTGTTGTTTAAACAACTCTCACAGTTGTGTTTTTTAACTTGTTATGTTAAGAATATATATCATCAAGACTAGTATTTACTGTAATTATCTCTTTGGCCATTGTTTTGGTTTGGTTAAGAGCACTGTGGTTTCGCTGCTTAAAACGTATGGTTTGAATGTAGCTTTAGAGGTCCCTCTGGTTTGATAATTATTAAATTAGATCACTTTGTGCATCTTTTTCTATAGTTAGTCTCATTGCCTATATTTTTTGTAGAACAGAATTGTCTATCAATATGAAAATACTTTTGATTACAATGTTAGATCGACAATTCATGAAATTGCCTTACAGAATACTGAGAAATGAAACATGGACCTTTGAAAGTAAATACATGGAGGTTTCTGAAACAGTTTTATCTCAGAGAGTCTTGGTACAATTACCTTGTCTTCCTTAAAAGGCAACTTATTCTTTCCCAAAATCCACAATGTAGTGATGAATACATAATGCATGATAGTACCCAGTTCATTTGCCCAAGTATTATAGTAATGCTTCCTACAAGTGGTGGGTGTGCTTCTTAGAGAAGGATTGAAGTAAAAGAATATTTTTCTTGTGCAGGATCCAGGAAGAAAACCAGCAAGACGGTTATGGACTTCGATTAATGTGGGAACTGAAATATATGTTAGCCAGTCAGGAGAAACAGCTGAGTGGACAGTAAGTGATTTTGATGTTCTTGTCCCAGAAGATGTTAAGCATGAAGGACGCAGCTATTACTGATTTATTGTATATACACACGTTTTGGCAAGATGCAAGTGAATTATGTAATACTTTTCGGTTGGAAAATAAATCCAAAGCTTCTAGTGTCACCCCAATCTGAAGAGTATAATGCCAACTACTGGAATAATTCGGTGCATACGTTAATGAATTTGTTTGTTTCCACATCCAAGACTTGAGAAGCGGAAAGAAAAACACTAGTGAAATAGATAGCCTCTTATCAGAAGTGCAGAAAGTTCTGTGAGACTGAAGGCTTCAACACTGAGAGAACTTGCAAATCTAAGAAGCACCTTATTGCACCTTGTGAAGCAGAATGCTTGGAGACTGCACATTGGAAGCAGAATGTTTAGGAACCTCTGATAATAACTTAAGGTTTTAAACAAATGAATTGAACAGATGCAAGAGTCGGTGAAAAAATATGACAAAAAGGATGTAACTTTATGAGGCAAAGAAGAGATCACGGGAACCAGGGTTAATGATCATCTTTTGAAAGCTTAATGGGTAATCTAATTTATAACCAGAAAAAAGAGAGCAATTTAATTGATGAGATTCATGGGAATACTATATGTAAAGAGTTGGTGGCTCTAGCAATGAAGGCTAATATTTAACAGGGAATACAGACGTAATAGTGACTTTTATGCTTGGATGGAGAGTGTTTCATTCCATTAAACAATAAAAATATGATTTTTGGTTCTTTTCTGGAGCAAGTAAAAGTGAGATCTTTTAATCATTCTAAAATTATAAAAGATAATAATAAGAAGAGTGTAGCAATGTTATGATAATATTTGATACTGTTTCAGATAATTTTTTTAAAATAATAAAGTAGTTTTTGAATTTTTTAAAATTACAAAATAGTCCCTCAATATATAGTGCTATATAATTTTAAATTTTATGTCAACACTGTCTCTAAAAATTATAATAGTAGAAATTTGAAATTATAACAATCTATTTATTTCTAATAATATTACTTTTCACATAAATAATAACCACAATTAACATAAAAAAGATCATTTAATCCTTATACAAATATAAAACTAACAAGAATACAAAATATTTAAAATGTTACAATTTCATCATATAATAAATAATAATGATATCAACACATCAACTAAAAAGAATATTAAAGTTTCATGACTCTATAAGTGTTACATCAAGAGTTCATGCTGACGAACACAACCAATTAGAAACAAATCCTGAAAAAAAATATTTACAATTAAAAAATTTATATGTAAATTGCATATATATAATTTAACATATGCATCAAATATAAGTGAAATAAAAGAAGAAAAGAAATGAAAACTTGAAATTTCATTCAATTGAATATTCACTCAAATCGCAATTATCCCAATTCTCATTTGATATAAAATCCTTACTATTAAGAGGAGCTTTATCATCACTATCATTTAAATTCATTACACCAAATGACATGTTAATACTTTCTCATCCAAGATTATCTTCTAAGTTACTCTCATTTATCAAACTTGGTCCTTCAAAAACTCAATTCACTAAAAGATTGATATGTTCAAGACAATTAAATCTACAGAACTACTTGTTTCATTAAAAGTCCTAGTAAATATATAAAATTAAGTTATTAAGAAATGGTAAGAAATTATATTCAACTTAACAATGATAAATGATGATAATATACCTTTTTTGAAGCTATAAATTGTATCGAACAAAGACTAAATCATTCAATTTTTGTGTTCCAATCTATTCTTTTTATGATAATTGATGAATTTAAACGTGTTTCAATTTCTTTCACATCTTGTCGCTCACACATTAACTCCGAATTCAAATAACAAACCTTTGCAATTCTAAAATATCATTTTTGAATTGAGACATAAGATAATAAAAGTAACATTATAAACAAAATAAAGTGAAGATTAATTTTTAACAATTAATAAAAGTGAAAAATATATATACCTAGATTATCTCTTTGATGAATAGCAATAGACATCCCAAATTCTCCAGAAGCATCTTTATAAACCTCTATCTGTGAGCTTATGATATCTTCCATCATCTTATGGGCAACAATTGTTGTAATAGTTAATAGCATTTCTATATTAAATTTAACTTTCTTTTTAAAACTTGGTCTAAAATAGACATTAAGACTAAAAAAATGCCCTAGCTATAAACAACAAAGAGTAAAGTTGCCTTTATCATTTCTCATTAATGACTGGAAAAGATGCGTATAAAGAAGGCGTATTTTTCATATTGACCTTGATTACTTCCTTTCCCTTCGTTACAACATTATAAAAATAATCCATTGTTGCCTTTTTCTTATCATTATCAGTCAGAACAAATACCATCACCAAAACTCACAATCTCGAATAACAAGTTGACATTAGGACCAAAATTCATAATCTTTAAGTATAATTTATGAAATTCATAATCACCAAAATTCATAATATTTGTGTGCTGTGTAACCAAGTGGCGGAATGTCAGGACCATCTATTTTTTGACTGTGAATATTCCAAAATGATTTGGAGCCGCATTGTGCATCTGATTGATCTGTTTCCACCCTCTTATGGTTGGAGCGACGTTTTAGCTCTCTTAATTGGGGAAACTCGAGTAGGGCGATCCAAGGGTCTCATTGTCCGGACTTCCTTTCAGTTGACAATATACTTTATCTGGCGGGAGCGGAATCGGCCGCTCTATAAGCATTTGGAGAGGCCGAAATATGAATTAGCTGATACTATAATTAATGTTATTCGAGAAGTTCTTATTGCATCTGGTAAATAGGATGGTTTGAGTTTGGCTATGCGTAAGCGTTGGCATCTGTAGTTAGGGGTCGGGTTGCTTTTGGGTAGTTTTGACTGAGGTCTTTTGATAAAGCCTCTCTTCTATGATTGTATCTCGTCACTTTTCCTCTTTAGGCTTGTACATTGTAGATTTATAGCTTTTTGAATAATATAATTTCTTTAAAATTTCAAAAAAAAAATTGAACTCGACTCGACTACCATCCCTTGAGTTAAATACCAGAAGACATGTTTTCTGACATCAGCTAAAAAGCTCCAATTGCGGGGCTCTTGGACGTACCTTGGTCTCGCTGTAATTATATAGTAGTAACTACTTTTGTTGTATGAAAACATTACCAAAGTGATTCATTTTGTGGTCAAAACATTACCGAGTGCAATGAACCAACACCCACATTCAATAACCTATGATTGACAAAAGTAAGAAGTACACTGAACACAAAGTACCTGTGATAGATCTTGGCAAAGTACATTTAGTTCATAAAAATTGACAAGAATGGACGAGTTTTGGCACGCAATGTACCCCTATTGGTTAAATTTCCCGTTAAGGAATGAGAATCAGTCGTGGGATATATTAACAATATAATTCAGTCCTAGTATGTAATTTGATTAAAAAATGCGATTAGTGACTCAAATTATTAGAGAACTTAATTAGAAAGTGATTAAAACAAAGTATGAATGGAGTTGTTAAGGATTTTTAATTAAGCTGATTTTTCATATTCGGAACTGACTTAAAAATCAATCATGTTAAACATGATCTATTAACTTTGAATCACGCTACACTTGGATCAAAGTGTCATTCGTAAGTTGAATATCGGAAGACATGTTATTTGATGCCAAATAAAAGGTTTTAGGTGTGGGCTTCTTTGACATACCTTGCTCTTGTTGTAATTATATACCACTAACTACTTTTATTGTATGAAAACATTACCAAGGTGATTCATTTTGTGGTCAAAAATATTACTAAGTGCAATGAACCAACTACCACATTTAATAACCTATGATTGACAAAAGTATGAAGTACAATGAACACTTGTGATAGGTCTTAGCAAAGTACATTTGGTGCATAAAATTGACGAGCATGGACGATTTTTTTTGGTGAAAAGGAAAAGACAAAGGAGGACTAACACCTCAGAAAAGCAATAGAAAGAACATCATTTTGCATAAACTGACGAAGTCTCGGCGTTGGGTTGTCCCACACCTGCCAACGCTGCAATGAAGAAGATCCATATTTTGCTAAGAAATCAGCACACTGGTTTCCTTCCCTGAGGGTGTGACAAATCGAACAATCCCAATCTCTATTCATCATGTGCCTGATATCCTCAATAATAGCTAAATAAGGGT
>JAOQMR010000211.1:5285298-5295568 GCA_027563865.1 Erythroxylum pelleterianum
AATTGTATAGAAAATATATTTTTTCCAACTAAGCCAAAAATTATATTTCTATTCTTACAAGGTTCTTTTATTAAAATTTTCAATTAAAGTTTCCCTGTCTTCTTATCATATCTTCAATATTAACAATTCAAAATTGCAAGCCTTGAAATTTCTAAAAATGAAAATGAAAGGATTTTTTTATTAGGTTATATTCTAGCAAATTAACATCTGATTTGTATACAATTTCCTCTCTAATGAGAGATCTATGTTTCAAGTTTTAACATTAAAAGAACCTTAGGTAACATAAGAGAATTTATTTAAAAGAGACAAAAATAACTTGCCAAAAATTATGATATCATTTTTTATAATGAAAGAACAAGCAATTATTATATTTCTGATTGTATATTAAATAAAATTTTAGCCTATATTGTAATTATTAATTATATACTATATAAATTATTTAATTTAATAATTCAAAATTAAATATTCTCACATAAATCAAAAGCAACCTCTACTATTTGGAAATCCTTGAAGAGTCCTCTTGAAAAATTGAATTCAACACCTCCGATACATAGAAACACTTAAAAAGGTTCCGATAAGCGATTTAGACCACTCCTAAGAAAACAAGAATCACCGTATTGTTGTCCCCGATCGATGTATACATGCATATAATTAGGTCATTCCTTGCGAGTCCAGATCCTTTGTCCAGTTTTACGGTGTCTTATTCTGTTTCATGAATCTAAGCCATTTATTTATGTGGGCTCTGCGTGGATCCCGCATAAATAAACGTGGGATTCCCATAAATGAATGGCTGAGATTCATTGAACAGAATAAGACACCATAAAACTGGACAGAAGATCTTGTCTCATTCCTTGCATGTTACAAAATGCACAACCTCAATAATAAAAGATGAAAAATTGTGAATCTTACCATCATATCAAGGTGCCCACCATATGCTCAAATAAAAATATCATAAGAAACTTGGATTTGCTAGGAACATATATATGTTTATCTAATCTTAAAGTTTGTTCCTTACAATATGATCAAAGATATAATCGAACTTAAGCTTTATACCAAAGACATTGTTTATAAGTCCACGATACCAGCTTGAAAAGAAAATTAACCACGTGTCAAGTGCCTAAGCCCTTTCAAAACAGCCTTTACTCTTGAAATGTCAGGAGAAGGATCTCTTTTAGGGGTTCTGTTGAATGTAAGGGATTAGAGATTCTTGTCTTAAGGTTGAAGATGAGAAGGAAATGTAAAAAGAGATGGTGAGTCTTTTCGCCCATTACATAATGTCTGGGCTTACGGGTGATTGGAAGGGAAGAGTTGAGGAATCAACTGACCCTATGAAATCACGTAGCATTAGGAGAAAAAGTGAAGTGACAGATTTTGTTTTTAATTGCTATGATCTTTTAGGGCAATAACAGTGGTTGTGGACTCAAAAAGAGTCGCCACGTAATTGATGCTCTATCGCATCCACATGTTGATTTGATACATGGATTCGATCAAATGATTTTTTAATTTTGTTTCAGTTAAGAAGTTTGATGTGCGTGTCTATATATAATTGAATTGTCTTTTAAATAATTGAATTTTGTTATACATTTAAATTTATGAGTCGTCCAAGATCTTTTAAAGAGTGAAATTTATGGGTTCGATTCTTGACTTTGGGTATGGAACAGCTTTAAATCTTTTGACCAGTTGTCCCACCCTGTGAAGTGTTTACAAATCAACGAGGGGATTAGTCACTAGGTCCGCCAGTGAATACCTTAGCTTAAGACCAAAAAAGATCGAAATTCCTGTTTTTAATTTTAATGTCTTTTATGTAATTCCCTTTTTTAACTGGCTTAAAAAAGGTTAACTAGAGAAGATTTTATAAAGAGTGAAATTTATTTTTTATTTTAATATTTTTAATGTGGTTCTCTTAGTCTTTTTACTGAACTAATGTAAGATTTCCAAGTTAATTCAATACCAATAAAACTTAGTAACTCTTCTTTTTTTTCAATTTGTTGTCCCAGCAATTGCATAATGTTAAAGTTATTAGATTCATCTAATCTAAACATATAAAGATTTTTTAAAAAAATCTTAAATGACCTAAATTAATTAAGATTTAAATATTCAACTACTTTGTTAAAATTAAGTTTATTTATAGCACCTTATGTAAACTTGATTTTTACATAATTCCAAACGTTATGAAGAAAAATCATACATGAGAGATTTAATAAAAATGTCAGTAACTTGATCAAGGCATTTGGTTCATCCTTTACTTTAAGTAGCATAGTGTCCTCGACTAGATCTTCATTTGGTTTCTACAAACTTTGCTTTATTTTTGTTCCCAATAATAATAGCCATGCTTGTCACATGATCAACATTCAACTTGAGCTTTGTCATTTTTCCTTTTGATTTATATTAAAAATTTCTTTTTCCCTTCTTTCAATCCCTTGGCTTGACCACATCCAGTGCTGCATACAAATTATCTTTCTTCACCTTACTCCATGTAATTTTTTTTGAACTTTAAGGATCACTTTGCCAATAAAGCTTATTTTATTGGTACATCTTTCTTTTCGTGTTTTATCCTTTCTTTGTGAGCTAGCAAAGATTCACTTTACTCATTTATAGACTTTTGATAATATCTTCTTCTGCGACCACTATTACGTAATTAAATTTTGAGCTAAGAGATCATAAGACCTCCTCAACTTGAATATCTTTCATGGTTTCAATAAGCCTCTTCATTTAATTCGCTACTCCTAAGACCCTTATAAAATACTTGGAAATAGATTCGCCATCCTTTATTAAGAGTGTTTCCAACTCAATCCTTAGAAATCGCAAATTATACACCTAGTTAACTCCAATCATATTGATTTATTAGCTATTTTTTGAATATTTTTTCATCCAAATCATGATGGATGATGGTAAGTACACTCTAATCTTTCTTTATTCTTTAAGGCTTCTCTTTCGACTTAAGTCGAGCTTTCCTCATCTTGAGGTTGCAGGAAACTTTTGTTGACTATATCTCATATGCTTTGTGAACCAAAAATGGCCTTCATTTTAAGTGACTAATTCTCATAGTTGAGTTTGCTAAGTTATAGATAGTAGAAAGTATAAAGACTTCTTTTGATGTCATAGTTGAATCTATACATTTTGTCAACAAAAATTACCGACATAAAATCTATACATTTTGTCAGAAAGCTAAGTTTGCACCGAAATTCACTGACAGACTAAGGCATTGGAGAAACGGCCATAGTTAATAATTTGCATCGAATTACAAAATGTCTGTCACAAATTTATAGACAAAAATTTTGTGTAACTGTCAGTGAATATGCCGACGGTTATTCTGTACTATTTTTGGTAGGTAAAGTTACTGACAGATAAGATATGTCTATCGGCAAACTTACAAGCAGAATTGGTAAGTTAATGTTGTAATTGCCGATGGTTATTATTTATCTTGTTAGGAATTCTACATCAGACAACAATGAGATCATTCAACAATTTATAATAGTGTGCAAATCTCCCCTCTTGAGCTAGCTTTTGGGGGTGAGTTAAGCCTTTCTAACATGGTATCAAAGCCGCCAGTATATGTTTGTTGGCAAACTTACAGACAGAATTGGTAAGTTAATGTTGTCATTACTGACGGTTATTAGTTATCTTGTCAAGAATCCCACATCGGACAACTATGAGAGCATTCAACAATTTATAATAGTGTGCAAAACTCCCCCTCTTGAGCTAGCTTTTGGGGGTGAGTTAGGCCTTTCTAATATGATATCAGAACCTACTTGTCTCGATGGTTTGGGGCGGTACCCGGTTATGTCCCTTTGTCCAATATGTCCATCAGATGTCCAGCCCTGTTCTGGACTGAGGGGGGTGTGTCAGGAATCCCACATCAGATAAGTATGAGAGCATTTCATAATTTATAATAATGTGCAAACCTCCTCCTTTTGAGCTAGTTTTTGGGAAACTTTTGGGTGTGAGTTAGGCCTTTCTAACATAGTATCAGAGCCAGTTTGTCTCGATAGTTTGGGGCGGTATCTGGTTATGTCCCTTTGCCCAATATGTCCAATCCTACTCTAGACTGAGGGGGGTGTCAGGAATCCCACATCGGAAAACTATGAGAGCATTCAACAATTTATAATAGACATTTCCCTCTTGAGCTAGCTTTTGGAGGTGAATTAGGCATTTCTAACATATCTGTCGGTAAATTGAATATATTTCACCAACGAATTTTGTTTTTTCTGTTGGTAAATTTATTAAAAATTATTTTTTAAATATTTCCTGCATTAAATTTTATTTGATAATGTTATGGTTGAAGCATAATTTAAACAGTTATGAATTATTTGTTGATAATATTTTGATTTATTTCCACATTTAAGTTGTTAAAACAAAAAGTTGATTGATGATATAAAGTAAAAATTATCTTAATTGATAATAAAAAATTATCCTATACATAATAAGTATTTGTAATTCATACACAATGACTACAAGTATAGTATTTATTTGGTGACTACGGATGCTCTGATTGCTGCGATGAGGTGCTACGCCTCCCCTTCAAGTAATCCACTTCATTACGGAGCTGAGTTATGTACTCCATTGACTGTTGCAACTGAGTTGACAATATCTGTGTTGTGCTTCGAAGCTCATGAACTTCATTGCGGACCGCCTAATAGATGTTGTTGTAGTGGATGTGGAGGATTGTGAATAACATGTGTTCGTAAATGATGTAAGTTCTTCCATCAGTTCCCTAAGCTCCAGGTTGGAAGTCCCTTCCCTCATCCGCATCGTTTAAACTTGATATCTCTGTTAGCATAGGGGTGGTGGATGGTGTAGTAGCAGATACGGAAGGTGATACCTCATTTGCAATTTTAGTAGTAGCTGGAGGTACAACATCTGATTCAGTTGCAGCTGTAGAATGTAATGCTTCACCTGGACAATGACTGACTCCAAAACGGGGTCTGAACCTTGGCTGCATTATATCTTGTTTTCTCTTTGATGGCATATTTCAACCTGAAATTCATATCCAACTTTTGAATTAATATTTCCCATTTTCAACATTATCATTATCCTCGTTTTGATTAAATGCTTCTTGATTGAAATTAATATCCTCAATAACAATTAGAAAATTATTTCATATATCTAGTTACATATCCCTTAAATCATCATCCAACCTAACACTTCCAAGTTAAGTTATATCATATTTCAAGTAATTGGCCTTAGCTTCTTACGATTAAACTTGATTTCAGTTTCAAGAGGACCATACAATAGATAACTCTTTTTCTAAACCTTACCTACTCTTTTGTAGAAATCTTTCTTTAATAATAACATGTCTAGATCATTCATTATAGTGTCAAATGTGGACAAACTATCGTTCTCTATACTAGTGCGGTAGCTTCTCTTGGTAAAGAGCTATAAAACCTCTGCTTCTTACTTCAAAGTAGCTCCATGAGTGCATATTATGTAAATCAAGTTCTTAAAGATAATATCTTTATCCTTTTCTTCAAAACTCGAAGTATCTATCCTTAACATTAGTATAACATCTTCGTTTTCTACTACTTTGATCATCATTTTCATTAAGAATCTCCCATGTAACCTCAGTCTCATCAAAATTATCAACAATCTCCTTTTGGTGAACAATGAAATTCATCAAATGCTCTTGTTTTCTAAATTTTTTATTTTTTTTTTCATATTTTAGGTCAAATCTTGATAGATAAGCATATGGTTACAAATTCAATGAGTTGGTTGTGATCGAAATAATCAACATGTCAATAAATAGCTTAGAATTTATCATTGAAATACTTTTTAACTTCTCATGAATCAGTGCCTTATAAGTGTTTCATAGCAGCATCATTATTCATCAATGCAGAGAAAGAGGCATAGTAGGAAATCAAAAAGGACCAGGATGGTAGCATCCCTGCATACAGTAGGATAATAGCTATCATGATTGGCACGTAGTACCGACAGCGAACTCTAGATTTAGCAACTCACAGCATACAAAGAAGGAAACACTTCTAACGATATAATAAAATCTACAAAACTGAAAAATTGAGTATTATGCCGTTATTTTAGTATAGCTCTCTCTAGGTAATTCTAAACGACTCAATGTTAGATTCATCTTAACGTAGAGAGATAAATCTTGAATCACTTAAAATTGATTAAGAATTGCCTATTTATTTTAAAAGCTTTTATTTCGTACGGTTTAACAATTATATATTGCCTACGAAGCCAAAAAAACAGGCAAAAGCCGAACGCAAAAAGCTGTGCAGCAAAGTACGACATTAACATGGGCAGCTAATTGGTCGATGATTGATGGGTTGCACGTGGAAAAGCAATTGCATGCTCATGCTGAATAGAAACTGAACTGAATAGAGCCTAAACTAAACTATCCCCCATGTAACATAAAATCTCAGTTACTCATAAAATCTCTTAGACAATTGTATCATGGGGTCCAGAGACTGAAAAGATGAATGAGGTATGAGTTTTTGGCCAACCACAGCACAGTGTAAAGCTTATTGTAACTTATTCGATCCTTTTGTTTAGTAACATAAAAGATGGGAGAGATTAAAGTTACAGACTTTTGTAAAGAGTAAACTAATAAACTAGTGTTTATAGCCGACCAGTTATTCTCACGAGCAAGAGTGATGTGGAAGTGGGAATCTAGTGGGTGGGAGGGACTATATATGTATACGGCTATGGAGTCGATATTCAAAGAGAGGGTATACAAGCTTCTTCGGTGAGGAAGTAAGTGATCCTACGCAGCAACCTCGAAGCTAGTTCCTACTAGTGGGGGGTTGTGTGCTTTT
This sequence comes from Erythroxylum pelleterianum, assembly GCA_027563865.1. Lineage (NCBI taxonomy): Eukaryota > Viridiplantae > Streptophyta > Magnoliopsida > Malpighiales > Erythroxylaceae > Erythroxylum > Erythroxylum pelleterianum. The sequence goes on from JAOQMR010000211.1 coordinate 5,292,069, forward strand.
GTACGTTATATATGGCTCGTGGAAAGGTTCAGATGAGACGTATAGAGAATCCAGTGCACAGGCAGGTCACCTTCTGCAAGCGCCGAACTGGTCTCCTTAAGAAGGCCAAAGAGCTCGCTGTTCTGTGCGATGCCGAAATTGGAGTTTTCGTTTTCTCCGCCAGCGGAAAGCTTTATGAAATGGCCACAAAAGGGTATATATATGCTTTCTTTCTTTCCCCTCTCACCCATTACCAATCACTTGTTGAATTTTTGCATGTGTACGCATAATATCTTGTGATATTCATGCATAATTCTTTGTGGTGTGAATGGAATGATTAAAGAACTATGCAAGGGCTTATCGAGAGGTACATGAAGTCTACTCGATCAGGGGAGCAGCCTGACCAAGCTACCAATCCTCTGGTATGTCTGATCATGAACTGAACTTGTTGCTTCCGGAAAAAGTAGATACAACGTATAGAGAATATATTATTTCCGAATATACAGCAGTGATAACCAAAAAGGTTCTCTACTCCAGCATCAGGTGCTGCTTCTAATGCTTAACTTTCAGAATAATTAAGCAACTGTACAATAATACCGTACTCCAAAATACTTGTATTCATATTGTTCAAGATATTACAACATTCTCGGTGTCGGGTAGTGCCACTTTTTGGTTAAAAGAATCTTCCATAGGGAATTTTGAAAAAGAAAAAAGATTAAAAGTCCTCCAAGCCCACTTGGAGCCTCGTTTCTTTGTCTTCAAACACGGGGTGGTTTAATGTAAAGTAATGCTATGGTTATATTTAGAGTTTTGATAGTTCTTTTCCAAATATCTGTTCTCCTTAATTGAAAAAAAAAAAAAGATTACTGTGGTATTTGGTTTAGTTTAATAATATCAGTTACCAATTTTCTTCTGTAAATATTTGTAAAATACTTAGGATTAAGATTTTAAGGGGTAAATATGATTAGGGGCTTGCATGATGGTAGACTATGATTAAAATATTTAACCGATTCGACCAGTTTAATTATGAATTATTCAACTTTTTGATTCGATTTTTAACTTTTCAGATTGACTTATTTTAATAGCTATTGTTTTAAAAACTAATAAATTTTTGTAAATTAATAAGTTTTATAAACTAAAATATATCAATTAATTTTTTATTTAACAATATCTTTTTTGATTAAATTTCAAATTCTTCAATTGATAAGTACAATTTTTTAAAATCATATTTTAAATTCTTTAATTTTATTCTACATTCAATCTAAAATAGTCTAATACTAGTTGAACTTTTTAAACCTTAAACCTTTTGTCTTACTGATTTAACTTTATAATAGATGAAATTATATACTCACTTTACCAAAGTTTGAATCTACAAATTTCTGTTTACGTTAGTTTTGATGTAAACATTCTTTATTGGAAATAAAATTTAACATTTTATATGGAATTATATTCCCTGTATTATTCAATTAATTACAATAAATTCTAATACTCTGAAGGATGCTAAAGAGGAAATCAGCATGTTAAAGCAAGAAATTGAGACACTCCAGAAAGGACTCAGGTAAATACAAACAAATCCTTGCATCGTTTCTTTGTTTTCAGAATGTTATATATTGCTAGATTAGATGTATATGTAGGTGTAACATGCAAGAAGAATCAATCTTTCTAAACGTTTAGAATCTGCTATGATTAATACAGGTACATGTTTGGAGGGGGTGCTGGTGAGATGACATTGGATGAATTGCTGGTGCTCGAAAAATATCTTGAACTTTGGATTTGTAACCTTCGCTCAACCAAGGTGATACGCAGTTGGTTAATTACTTTAATTATTATGTTACCTTTATATTGAAATATATTCCAATGAGTGGCCATTTTATCTAATTGATGTAATATCCATGCAGATGGACATTATGATCAAAGAGATTCAGCTCCTAAGGAATAAGGTCAGTTCAGATCGTTTAGTTTCTACTAATGATTTTGCCTTTTTTCTCATACTGTAATTGTTTAGTATGTATGTGTTAATTGGTAATTATTAAATTATCATAATCCAATTCATTGCTTAATTATACTAGGTTTATAACACTTTAAATCAAATATTATCAAACTTTTAAATCAACCAATTACATGATTTAGTGAACTATACAATTTAACTTTTTTTAAAAATACATAATTAAGTGTTCAAAATTTTTCATTTTTATAAATCATTCATTTTTATAAATCATATTCTTAAGATCTTTGCATTATATAAAATTGTTAACAATTTATCGTATCTTGTTAACAACAAAACCTAAAATTTAATGAAAAATAAATTGGTTGATAAATGAATTAATCGATGAACCTTTTGTATTCTTTTCTTGAATTTAAATAAATGAAAACTCATAATTTCTAATTGCTCGTAAAAGTGAAGTAACCAATTAACCTTTTCTTTGTGATTGAGAAAGGTCCATTAATTCTTGGAAATAATTGTTAGTAGCCATTTTGTTACTAAAATGTAGGGATGGCAACGAGCTAACCCATATGTTCAAATTTAAATGTTTTTAATGATTCGACTCATGGGTTAACCACAAATTTATACCGACCCGAGACCTAACTGCAAATAACATTTTTTTTTGCTTAGAAGAGTTAGGCCTCAGGCAGGCTTGGGCCTGAGCAACTTAGGCCCAGACCTAATTAAAAATGATGTTGTTTTGTACTCTTAATTTAAAAAAAAAATAGCGAGACCGGCTCAGCCCATTGCCATCCCTACTAAAATAGAAAACTTGAACTTGTTGAATTTTTACAAATAAATACTAGCTAGATCATTGCACTTTATCTAGGTCGTATAAATCGAAACAAATTAGTATAAGTTTATAAAATGTATTAGGCTTAAACTGATGTACTAACATTCATGCTTGTTTAATTGCCAGAATTGACCAACTACACCTAGTCTGTCTTATTTGTTTTGAAAATTTGTACTTAGTAATTTATAAAGTGAATTTGAAATACCTTATCGCAAAACATAAAGGATTAGTCTCAATTTGTAAAACTCCAGTGAATTTTAGGACACCCAGCAATCATCACAAAACAATTATAATTTATAATTATAGTTATTTGAATTTTCCAGAATTATCCAGAGTTACCTAGATATATGTAATTTGTTTTGAAGCGGCATTTGGAATTAATAATCTTTGTGTTTAGTATATATTACAGAAAACAATTTCATTATCATCGTTTCTTTTGGTGTTTAGGAAGGCATACTGACAGCTGCTAATCAATATCTCCAAGATAAGGTGATGGGAACATATATATATAGTATCATTTGATACAGTTATTGAAATTTATCATATATTGATAGTTAACTATGTTGTCATTAACATCATGTTTTTCTTTTCTTGTGCAGATAGAGACTGTGGAGATAACTAACATTGCACCACTGACTACAGATGTTCCATATCCACTAACTGTACATAATGAGGTATTCCAGTACTAGAACTAGTTTATGGCTTTCTGTCTAGTAGATGTGCCTCTCTAGTATTGACAATTCT
>JAOQMR010000211.1:5321160-5346416 GCA_027563865.1 Erythroxylum pelleterianum
CAACTAAACATTCCTTCAGGATCTGCTCTCAACTCCTGTGTTTCCCTGTTTCTCATGTTCGTTTTCTTCTTTTACTAAAACCCTTTTATGAGGAAAATCTTTTTCCGAGAGAAACACAAGATAAATGACCAGATATATCCTGTAGCTGCATACGAATCTATAAGAATCCGTTCATCACCAGCAAACATGGATTTAAGTTTAATATTTAATGAAATCTAGGCATACAGATTTGCTATTAAATCCATAACAGGAATAATAATCTGTCACTTAGTTCCTTCCTGACTTCCCATCTGTCATTAAATGTCCCGGCAAAAATTGTTCATTGACTTCTTCATTATCGACAGAGACTAAGAATCAAAATGTTTCTTCTTAATCATATTTTCACGCTAACCCAGGTAGCAAAATCCTTTTCCCTTTTTCTTTTTCCGATACGTTGGTGATTCGAAGATTAAATCATGCTAGCTTGTTATGAAAATTTTACGGTTGCATGAATGAAGTATATATCTATGTAGTGATTATCGGAGTTAATTAATTGTACAGGTAGTGCAAAGAACCACTGAGATGGGAAGGGGAAAGATTGAGATCAAGAGGATTGAGAACACAACAAACCGACAAGTGACCTTCTGCAAGCGGAGGAATGGATTATTAAAGAAAGCTTATGAACTATCTATCCTTTGTGATGCTGAAGTTGCACTCATCGTCTTCTCTAGTCGCGGCCGCCTCTACGAGTACTCTAACAACAAGTAAATATTTCCTTTTCCTTGCATCTTTCGTATTTGTATCTAATTTCCCTTCAATTATCTTGTTAATTATGTTATTTGGTCCTGATTATCTTATGAATATGTGTTCATATCGAAGTGAAGGGAAAATGTACTTATTATAAATGTATTGTGTACTACTTTAGATTTGTTAACATGAAGCATCACACAAATTGGACTCATCTACAATATGGAAATGAGAATTTTTTTATAAAGAAGTTGTTATGTTTTAATTACAAATAAATTATTAAAACTTAAAATAAATCAATCAATTGACTTACCTATTTATTATTGTTAGAAATAATTTAAAACTTTTAATTTATTAAATATACTACTTAATAAAATATAATGAATTACTTAATGCCGAAAGTTCTTATGTGACAAAGATTAATGATAATAATTGATTGTAACTTATATTTGTAATAAATTAAAATTTTTTAGTGTTAAATTAAAATTTTTGTGCTTCTAATTAATATGACAAAATTGAATAAAGTTGATATAATTTATTGAAATTGCTTCTGTTATCTATTCTCTATTACTTCATCATTGTATTTTCTTCTAATTAAATAACATCAGTAGTTCAAGTTAACAAAAACTATACCAAAATTAAGCAAAACAAGTCAGACTTAGTAATGAAAATCTACTTATAATATACAGTATTAGAATAGGAACTCAAAGAAGCAAACTTCTTGGTAAGTTCAACTTTGGTGAATATAGAATTGGCGGCTCCAGCTCTGGTTAGTGCAGGCAGCAGCCCTAGTTTGACCCTAATCAGATTGGTCCATGCATACGCATAGGACATAAACATAAATAAATACTATGTATTAGTGAATATATAAAATCAATTAAGTTGGTCTCACACAACAGTTTAAGCTATTGTGGTGAAACAGTTACTTAACATAATATCAGAGCCTTTGTGATCAAGTGGTCGTGAGTTCAAATCCTACCACCCACCTATTATTCAGCACAAGGTAGAGTGAGCCTGTGCAAGTTTCAAACCTAAGAGACTTTCACTTGAAGGCGTGTGTTAGTGAATATATAAAACCAATTAAGTTGCCTAAAACACTAACTTTTAATTATAATACAAAAGCAAGCTTTCTCTTTTGTTGTAGATTATCAATATTAATTCAATAAAATGAAGTGTGTTTTTATCTTATGAATTCTTTCTAAGTTTTTCACTCTTCTAAAAATTTGATGCTTGAATAACGTAGAAATAGTTATACAAAAAGATAAATATGTTGTACACTTTTCTCTTTAGGAGCATTTTATGTTGTATAATACCTTTTATAATTCATTATGCATAAAGAAGGGAGGGAAAATGGAAAAGTTAATTGAAGATCTACACTTGATTCGACCAGTATCATGTTTCCAACTTTTGGCTGTCACTGAAGAACTAATATGAGAGAAGCAATAATATACCCCAATTCCCTCATCACCTTGTAATCTTTCTGGTTTGAAGTCAAAGAGGAAACATAAACTTTAGGTTTCTGATCATGTACTATCTCTTTAAATACGATGCATGGCTTGGGACGTTCTACCATGGAATCTTTCCTAGAATCTTGGCAAAGTCTGTCAGTTAATCACCATTCATATTGAGTATGAGGAAAACCCCACTAATATTTTGATAAATACTGCAGTCTTGATAATGAGATTGCCACTCGTATGTCTTCTTTGTACACAAGTTTAAGATTTTTATCTCAGAAATTAACCACTTGGGCACTTCCTACTACACACATAAGGGTTCTCTGAGCTAAGACTAGATGATTCCAAATGGATGATTTACAGAAAATGAAAAAGGTTACAGTTCTCATAGACTATCTAATGATTGTTCAAACTTCTCCATGCATTCCGTTGCTAGGTGTTAACTAATTAGATGTTGCAGCTCTCAACTTTCCAACTTCCCATTTTCTCTCAAGCTTTCTGTACTCTGTTCACCATATAAATAATATAATTGTATGGTATGTGGTAGCTCTATCCACTATATCTAGTAACACAACCAAGGATCAACCACCACCATATATAACAAGTTAGAAGAAGATTACTAGAAGAATAACTGAAAGAATTTCATATTCTCTTATGTTGTATTATTATGAAAAAAATTTCCAACAAATTATTGTTAAAAATGGGCTTTACATAGAAACAATTGAATTTAAATAATATTTTCTGATTGTAGTATATAATATTAAATTATTTTAGATGTCACATAATTAGTTTTAATTAGAAAACATTGTGATTGTAGTAATATCATATTATTTTAGATTTCACGTAACTAGTCGCTGTGTGTGTATATATATAACAAATTAAAAATTTGTGGGACATTCTAAAATTTAGCGTAGACTCATACATTCCTATTCAATTTTTACATTTCATTCTTTAATTTTTATCTTTGATATTTCTATAAAAAAAATGGGTTGTCAATAATAATGAAGTTCAACCAAAATATATTCTTTTATTTGTTAATTAGTCCATGCATGTTCATGTTTCCACTGAACTTCAACACTGGATGAAAGTAGTCATAAATGAGTGTTGTAGTTCGTAGTTCAACAGTACATGTTTTCCCTTGCAAGTTATAAAACAGAAAAAGGTAAAAGGTCCACACTTATTGCCTGAGGATAATAGATGGCTTGACCATGTTGTGTATCGCCGTTGTCTTTTCTCCATGAAAACCTAAGGAACATACTTCGACTCCCACAGTCGGTGTTGCTTTTGTTTGTCCAATGCCCACGTCCAAACCTTCCACCATGACGACTACATCGATAGATGCAACTTTTTATATGGATTTAAGGGCATTATGGATATAGAAAAACGAAAAAAGAAGGTTAAAACATGAGATACCAAAGACGACAGTAAAAGCTGCATTCCTCGTTGCTAGGTGATGGTTTGAGTGTCTGTTCATGAGTATCCCAACTTTTCCTTCTCGATCTTCGGCGGTGTAATCCGTGAGAATCAGTGTTTTTAACATCTCCATAATGTTTGCCATTTTGGTTGGGTATGTAGTCCAAGTTTACAAAGTCTCTTGTGTTTCTACTTTCAGCTTTCAAAGCTTCCCATATCTTTTGCTTGTTTATTTTAAGGGGAAGCTAATCTATGGAATCTCTCTCCCAGTTCTCTCCACCCGAAAAGGTATCTTTTCCCTTGTCTGTTTCCATTTCTTAGGTTCAGTGGCATAAATGAGTAGGGTGTTAGGAAGGATTTCTTAGATTCTTGGTGGGGATTTCCAATTGGCAGAGAAGAGTTCCAAAGCAAATTATGTAGGTGGGGATTCTTCAACCATTCATGTTTTGGACGTGATGTGGGAGTGGTTGAAAATAGGAGAGCTTTTTCTTTTCCCCGTAGAGGTCCATACGTCTGCCCATGCACGTATGTAATACGATGGTCAAATAGAGAAGCATAGTGTTGCTATTCATATTCCTGTTATATTATCGCTGTGCCTATTTGGCTTTACATCTACTTTCAAAAACACTTGTCAAAGAATCATACCACGCATGTAACCATAAATATCACAGATCACCAACAAGGGATAGTAAACTTAATCCATAATTTAAATGACACTATGTATTTAACTAAGGTAGGTACTAGATGATACATCTAAGATTAATAGAATTATATAAGGTAAGTAATAGATGATAAATCAATTCTCCATAATAAAAATTTTATGAATACTACTTGAATCCCAATTATTATTATTAAAATTTGCTTAATTATCTACTCTATTATTAGTAATTACCAATTTTGGTATCCCTCATCACCCTTGCTGTTTTATTTTTACTCCTTATTTTTGTTTCTATGTAAAAAATAACTATTGATGAAAGTCAACAATTGAAGCTTTAAAAATTATCCTTTAATAATTTTGGTTGATCAAACAATTCAAGTAAAATTTACTCTTACCATTAATCTGAGTAATAGATATTCAATTGATTGAAATATCACATTCTTATGTAGGAGAGTGGTATAAATAGTAACCACTAGATTGGAATAAAAACTTGATACCCACCCCCTTCGGAGGGCTTAGTGGATTCCCAAATTTAATGGAATAAATCCATTCCCTTGGAATTGAAAACCCCAAAGCAAACACTATTTTTTACAATCATTCCATTCTTTCATTTCCAAACTCTCAAACCAAACGCCCCCTCAATCAATTGATGTCATCTCATAACTTAAAATTGCGTTCATTTTTAGAAAATTCAATGATGAATTAATTCAAACGTTTTAAAGTTGCTACTTATTTTATAAAGGGCTAAACAAGGCAAATATTAGACTATAAACAAAAAAATATGGTCTTAAACCTTCTTCTTTAAAAAAAAGTTTGTCCTTACAATTCAACTATAATATAAAAAAATTAAGGTTTCTCTTCTAATCTTCTCCTCTAATTCTTATATAGCTTTTAACTTTTAATGATTTCTCCACAACACTTTAATATAGAAAATCATTATATTCTTTAAAACCAGCTTCTTGAGTTCCATAATTCGTATTTGGCAAATCTCAAGTCTTCTTCTAATTTTAATATAGCAAAATTTATTATATGAGGTAGATCATACATGTATATTATATGTATTGATACATGACTAATGTCACTAACTTTAGAAATTTTGGTGGTAACGCTAAACAATAAGCTATTTGAAGAAGTATAAACAATGTCATAATCAAGAGTACCTTTTAAATATTGAAGAATTGTCGTTGCGACTCATATGTGTTCTTCACTTGGATGCTCCATAAATCGACTCACTAATTCCATGACAAATAATATATCAGGGTTAATACATGTCAAGTACCTTAGGCTTCCCAAAAGGATTCACAATGTCAAGTACCTTAGGTTTACCTTGCACTCCACCAGAGTATTCACAGAATTGTAATCTATTATCTTTTTATAATCTCTCTTGCATATGACTTTCAATAGGCAAGTATTCTGTCAATCCATTGTTTTACTTCTATCTTTAAATAATATGACATACCTCCAATATCACTCATCTCAAAATTATCGTGCCTTCCCTTCTTAAAATCATCACACGCTTATGAATTATTTCTAGTAAGAATGAGGATATCCATATAAACGCACACAAGTAAAATATCACCTTTCTTTTTTTTAACATAAAATGCATATTTATGAACACATCTTGAAAAATCATTCTCATGAAGATATTTGTCAAGGTGACTATACCAAGCTCGTGGTGCTTGTTTAAGGTCGTAAAATGTCTTCGTCAACCTTAGTACCTTATCTTGATGACCTTCATCCATAAATCATTTCGGTTGTTCTACATATACTTCGTCTTCAAAGGAACTATTTAGAAAGGCTAACTTCATATTTATTTGATGAATTTCACCAAGTTTAGGCCATAAGAGCAACCAATAACCGTATTATCTCTAAATGAACAACATGAATAAATAATTTTTCATAATTAAAACCATGCTTTTGTCTATAACCCTTTACAACTAGTCTCTCCTTATACCTTTCAATTTCTCCTTTCACATTTTTCTTTAAGTTATAAACCAATTTAACCCCAATTGCTTGATATCCACTTAGTAGTGTAACAAACCCCTAAATGGAATTCATTTCTTCCTCCATAACTTACACTCATTTCTTATCTCTGACAGCCTCTTCAAAACTTAAAAAGTCATCATGTGCAAATACAAAAAAATATTCTCACCATCTATTCTTTCAGTAGCATCATAGAGATATCCTATATTTCAAAATCTTTGAGGTTGTTTGCTTATTGAGGAAGCATTTGATGTCGAAGGGGTTGAACTCTAGCCTTTAGTCTCTTGGTGCTCATTCTCGTCTTCTTCTAAATATGGAAGAAAACTATGTCTCTTCTTCTTGAACACTCAATCTCATGAGGCATCTTCCTCAAACTTTATATCTCTATTAATCACATCTTTCTTATAAATGGGGTTGAAATATTTGTACCCTTTAGAGTTACTTGCATAATCAATAAACACCATTTTCTTGCTCCTATCATCAAATTTTGTTCTTTCTTGTTCAAATACATTAACATAGTCAATAGATCTAAAAACTCTTAAGTGCCTCATACTTGACTTCCATACACTCCATGCTTCTTGACGGGTTATTGTCTCCAAACTCCTCATAAGTGAACAATTTGAGAGACAAACTGCATATGCAACTGCATTGGCCTAAAACTCCTTAAGCATATTCTTACTTTTTATCATCATCCTCGTCATGTTGAGAATTTTCTTATTCTTTCTCTTTATAATCCTATTTTGCTGTGGTACTCTTAGGACTGTCATAGGATGTTAAATACTATTTTTCTCATACAAGTCCTTGAAAAGTGAGCTCTCCACCTCTATTAGTTCTTAGAGATTTAATTTTGTATCCACTTTTCTTTTCAACAAAAAGCTTGAATTTTTTAGATGTCTGAAAAACTTCATACTTATTCTTTAAAAAATAATGTCTTCTCGTGTAATCATCAATGAAGAGCACAAAATATGAGCGCTTACTAAAAGATTGTGGCTTGATAGGATCGTACACATATGTATGCACAAGTCGTAGAGTCTTAGTTAGTCGCAAAAGTGATGGCTTTGGAAAGATCTTTTTGCATGTTTTCTGAATAGACATGCCTCACTCTTTCACCATATTATTTGCTCTTTGCATTTTAAGTCCTTCAAAGTTCAGGTGCCTAAATCTCATGTACCAAATCTATGAATGATCCTTAACATAAGCTTGTAAACACTTTACTTCTGTCATTTTTACATTTAACATGAAGATTAGATTCTTTGTCATGGCAACTTTAATAACAGGTCTATCATCTCGATTTCGAAGGTATCAATAACTATTTTCCATTTTTACTTTGTACCTACTCTTTAAAAATTGGTCAACATTCAAAATATTGCTCTTCATTTTTTAAATGTAATAAATATTGTGGAGAATTTTACAGTCTCCATCCTTTGTGACCAAAATTATCGAGCCATTTTTCTTAATCTCTACCTTTGTATCATCTCCAAAACTAACATTTCTGGTCCCTTTTGCATCCAACTCCACAAATTTGTTTATGTCTCCAGTCATGTAGTTGCTTACGTTGTTATCGAGATACCATGTGATATCTTTTTCTATAGAGCCTTCCTTTAGAAAAAATAAAAGATTATTACCTTCCACGTCCTTATGCTTGATAAAGTTCATCTCCTCATCATAACTTTTAGTTTGACATTCCCAAAAATAGTGATCATTCTTCCCACATGCATAGCACTATACTTGGCTTTCATCTTTTCTCCAATTATTATTTCTTCCCCGTTTATACCCTCTCTAAGACCTCCTGTTTCCACCTTCATAAAATAAATTTTTCTCTCCTTTTCTTTGACCACAACCACGACCTTCATCATGAGCTTGACCTTTACCATGACCTCTTCATCTTTCTTCTCTATCATTTCCCTTATAATTAAAGGAAATTTTTTCTTGCAAAACATGCTCCACCTGTTCTTATTAGGTCCTCTTTATTCTTTCTTTATGAACTAACAATGATTCATTTAACTTGTCGATGGTCATGAACTCTACATCCTTTGATTCTTCAATCGCCACCACCACATGATTGAACTTCATATTAAGAGAGCACAAAATCTTCTCTCCTATTCTTGTATCTTCCATCTTTTCATTGAACCACTTCATTTGATTCACCACCACCAATATTTGAGTAAAATAATCTTCTATGAACTCATTCTCCTTTGTCAAAATTGACTCAAAAGCTCTTAGAGTTTAGAGCCACACCTTCTTCACCCTATTAACTCCGATTATGAAATTCTTTAGGATTTCCCATGTATTATTGGCTCTTGTCGTATTAGTTATCTTCTCGAACATGTCATCATCTAGCCCTTGATGAATAATTGAGAATGCACTTTGATCTCTCTTTTTTTCTTATTAACGAGCTTCTAGTTCAGCCACGATTGCAGTATCGTCATTTGTGGGATATTATATCCCTTCTTAACAATGTCCCATCAGCCACGAGGCCCAATTATGGCCTGCATGCATAGATCATAATTTGTTTTGGTTAGTTGTGGGTATCGGAAGGTGATATTAATTTTGGTTATCATTTTAACAAAGCTCTGATACCCTTTTGTTGGAAGCTATAGTGGATACAAGTATATATTCTTAACACAGATGAGGAAGAAGAAAAGAAAAGGTTAACTGAACAATCTTTTTGTTTCTATATTTCCACTTCATATCTCCTTCTTATAATAACTAATTTCAAGTCTTTTATAGGACTAAATATTTGCTATTAATAAAAGTATATATAATAGAATTCTAAACACTAAGAAGCATTATATCTCAGTAGCCTTTTAATAGAATAGTTATAACTTTCTTTAAAAAACTTTAATGAACTTGAATGTTCACAAACAAAAACATTTGTTTACCTTCCCAAAATGTCCCTTACATTCACCACTACTAAAGACTAAAAGTCACGATGTTGAAAAATTCTCAACAATAAGGTCTTATTAAAATTGAACTTAGTCCCAAAGCACTATACAAACTCCTCTAGAACTTGGCCATGTGTAAATAATGTCCTCGATCTGGTGCGACAAGAGTAGAAATCCCATTGAGATCACAATCTTATGTATGTATAATCCCAATAACATATCCAAAGAATAACTTGTCTTAATGGATAAGAAGTGTGTAACCTATCTATGATTACTTGCACTAACTTACGTGGGCTTTTTATTGAGAATCCTGAAACAAAACCATTTTGAGGTGTTCTCAATTCACTCAGATTGCCTACCTCCACTCCTGAAAAGAGCCTCTTTAACTCTAATTTTTTCATCCCCTCCTAATCTAGTTTTTAAGGGATCATCCAACAACAAAGCTTGTACATAAAATTCTTTGTTTACGTTACAACGTCAAAGTAAATATGAACTTTTTTCCTCTTAAACCATGTCTTTCAAGAGGCACGGAGTAATTAAAAGAAAATTGTATTGGCTTCTCATTGATCTCTACCCAACCAAACATTAGGAACAAGAATATGTTTCACAATGGCAATTCTATGGAAATAAATAACTTAGACGTTGGAAAAAGAAAATATATAGGAAATAAGGAAAAAATTAAAAAACATAAGAAATTTACGTGAAAAATCCTAATAGGGTAAAAACTACAGAGAGAGAAGGATTTCATTATAACAAAAATAAGGATTACAAACTTATTCCTCTAATTTGTTTACACAAGAGAAATGTTTGTTTTTTTTGTGTATTGTATGAGGAGGAGTGAGCCTTCTTTTATAGGCTTTACTCCTCCCCTCACTTTCTCCTCCCACCGATGTGGGATGAGTATCCTAACATTAGACAAGTGAAATTAAGATGAAAGGCAATCTGCAAATCATATCTCATTTCTATAGTATTGTTGCTTAATATCTTTTCATTTCATGGAAAAACTCTGCAGGAAAAATCCGTAACCTTTTTTTCACTTTCTTGAGAAAATTTAGAATTTGGGATTTGCCTCATCTCACTTTGTCTATACTGTTTCATGTGGTGGTGGTTTACTAGTTGTGGCATAGAAGAAAAAATAGAGGGAAAAAAAGGAAGAAAAAGAATCATGTTTTAGAAGACGATCCATCCACTCCATTGTAGCACAACTGTTGGTGGTGGGTTGGTAAGTTATGAAAAAGATCTTCATGAACGTTTCGTCAACGCTGTCACTCAACTCTATGGTGCCAATAGTCTGTTCCTTCTTTCCTTTGTTTCCCTACTTACTCGTTTAGTCTCTCATCGTTTTGTCTTTTTTCAGTTTAGTTTAAATGCTCTTTTGTCGTTACCGATCAATCATACACCAAGACTATAGAGAAATACCAACGCAGAGTAGAGAGAAGATATAGAGCGAGAGAGAACTTGAAAACAGAGATGAACAGAGTAATTTTTAAGAACTCAACCAAACGTTGAGATTTCCTTCAATTCTTATTGATTATCAATCTAGACAATGTACATCTTCAAATCAATTCGTATTACAGTATTTATAACACTCAATTCCTAACTGTCAATTAACTAGCCAATCTTGATCTTCTGCAAACACTAGCTCGTACGTCCATGCAAGGTTTGCATGTTCGAGCTTATCCACCGTCCAACATCTGTCTGAACTTCTGAGACATCTCCAACATACTCCTCCTTGGATCAGAGGTTCAGCTTCTGAATTCCAACCATTTTCTGCAATTGCTCAAATCGCGAAACATTGAACCCTTTTGTGAACAAGTCCGTAGTCTGATCATCCGTATTAATGTATTAAACTTTCAATTCTCCTTCCTGCTGGATATCTCTTAGATAATAATATCTAAGCTTAAAATGTTTGGTTTTGCCATTTAATACCGAATTCAGTGAGATTGAAATTGCAGCTTGATTATCAATATTAACCACTGTAGCTCCTCCCAAATGAACTTGTAGATCTGTCAGTAACTTTCTCACCTAAATCACTTGTTTAGCTGCTGCTGTTGCCGCCACTAATTCTGCTTCCGCTGTGGAGAGTGCCACAAATTCTTGCTTCTTCGACGACCAGGAAAAGCATGCTGAGCCTAACGTTAAGCAATATCCGGTGGTACTCTTCATATCTTCAGTTGCTCCACACCAATCGCTATCAACATAACACATGAGCTCGCACTTTCTAGTCTTCTCGTACACCAACCCGAAATCTGTCGTTCCCTTTAAATACCTCAAAATTCTTTTTACAGCCATCATATGTTGCTTTCCTGGATCGCTCAAGTATTTGCAAAGTACACTTATTGAATACAACACATCAGGCCTCGCAGTTGTGATGTACATTAAACATCCGATTATACTTCGATAATTCTTCCTATCAACTTCATCATTCTCCTCCTTCTTTACTAATTTCTCCTTCGGACAGATTGGGGTTGAAACTGGTTTATACTGTTCCATTCTGAATCTCTTCAATACATCCCTAATGTACTTCTTTTGACACACAGTAATGCATCCTTCTCGTTGACATACCTCCATGCCTAAGAAATACTTCATTCCTCCGAGATCAGTCATTTCAAAGGATTCATTAAATTGTTTCTTCAGGTGACTTATCTGCTTCTCAGAACTTCCTGTAAGCAGAAAATCGTCTACGTAAATTGCAACCACAATCACTTCCCTTTCTTCCATCCTCACATACATTGTCGATTCGCTGCAGCTTCTGTTGAATTGAATTCCTAAAAGGAATTCGTCGATTCTCGCATACCAGCATCGAGGAGCTTGCTTCAACCCGTAAAGAGCCTTGTTCAACTTATAGACCATCTCCTCCTTTCCTTTAATCACAAAGCCCTCCGGTTGCTGGACATAAATCTCTTTTTGTAGGATGTCATTGAGGAATGCAGACTTAACGTCCATCTGATGTACCTTCCACCCCCTTTCGGCTGCCAGTGCCAACAATAATCGAATTGTCTCAATCCTGGCCACCGGAGCAAATGTCTCCCCGAAGTCAATCCCTTCAATCTACGCATATCCTTTTAAGATGAGTCTTGCCTTCAGTTTGTTTATAGAGCCATTCGGATTAAGCTTCGTTTTGAATACCCACTTCAAACCTATGGCTCTCTTATTCAGTGGTTTATCAACCAGACTCCAAGTTTGATTTTTGTTTATCATCGTCATTTCCTCCTCCATGGCTTTTACCCATTTTGGATTCCTCAACGCCTCTTGGGTTCGGGTCGACTCCAGAATCGCTTCATTACTTCTTTCATATATCTCCGCCAGGCTTCTCGTTCCTCTTACTAGTCTGTGATCGAAGTCATCGTCACTTTCTCCTTCAGAAATGGGCTCACCTTCAAAAGTCCATTCTCCTTGATCACTCGGTGGATCCTAATCCGCAATTTCTCCGGGTTCTACTTCCCCCTCTTCTTCGTGCTCGACTGGGTTGTCAATTATCGCTGGAGTGTTCAACGGCAACATCATGATCGGATTTCTAGCTCCATTTTTATCTTTGTCTCCAGGCCAACTCCAGCATTCGTCTTCAAAGAAATTTACATCTCTACTAACTTTTATCTTCTTCAGGTCTGGAATATACACTCTATACGCCTTACTCACCTTCGAGTAACCTACGAAGATCGCCAACTTTGTTTTCCATCCAATTTGTTTCTTTTGGCTTGAGGAATAAGAACACTGCACAATGATCCGAACACCTTCAGGTTGTTCATCTTTGGCTTGAAACCATACCACAGTTCATGTGGTGTTTTATCCTCGAGTGTCCTGGAGTACACTCTGTTCAGCAAGAAGCAGGCGGTGGTTGCCGCCTTTGCCCAAAACTCCTTTGGTAGCTGCTTCTCCTCTAGCATACACCTCGCCATTTCTACCACAATTCGATTCCTCCTCTCCACTACACCATTCTGCTGTGGAGTGTAGGGCGTGGTGAGCTGATGCTTTATTCCTGCTGATTTACATATTAATTTAAACTCATTAGACAAAAATTCTGAACCATTATCCGTCCTCACCAACTTGATTTTTAGGTTCGTCTGGTTTTCTATGTAAACCTTGAAATCCTTGAACACCCTTGCTACTTCTCCCTTGCTTTTTAGGCAGTAGATCCAGGCGTATCTGAAGTAATAGTCAATGATTAGGAGGAAATACTTGCTTCCACTCAGGGAAGCCACTGGCATGGGACCACAGAAATCCATATGCAATAGCTCCAATCTATCTTTAGCTCTCCAATTTGTCTTCTGTAATGGTGCCCTGGCTTGCTTCCCCATCATGCAGACTTTGCATGGCTGATGTACTTACGGTGTTTCTGGTAAGCCCTCGACCATCTTTTTCCTCCTCATTGCATCCAGTCCCTTCATATGATAGTGCCCAAGCCTCCGATGCTAGAGATCCGGTTCAGTAGAGTCTCTCACAAGCGCTTCTTGGTGCAACTCCTTGGGCTTCATTGAGAAACTCTTGTTCCTCATATGAGTGCATAGGATTTCCTGTCCATTGTTATCAAAAACTTTACAAGAATTTGACTCAAAGTCCACGGTCATACCTTTCTCGATCAACTATGCTACACTCAGGAGGTTATGCTGGATCTTTGGAACAAACAACACATCCGTGATGATCTTGATCCCCTTCTTGGTTATGAGCTCCACTTCTCCTTTCCCTTCCACCCGAATACAATCCCCATTTCCAAGCTTTACTCGTGCTTTAACCTCTCTGTTTAGAGTCTTGAATATCTTTGGATCTGGAGACATGTGACTCGTACATCCGCTATCGATTAGCCAGTCGGATGGATAGTTCCTACTTTGATTTGCGATAACCACGAACAACTGCTCTTCTTCTTCTTCTTCGGTCACCTGCACATTTGCTGCCTCCTGTGGTGGTTCCTTCTTGCAGATTGCCTCCATGTGTCCTTTCTGATGACACCTTCGGCATTCTACGTCGGGTCTTTTCCGGCATCTTACGGCAAGATGATTGGACTTACCAGAATGTGGACAAGGATTGTAATTGTTTACATTTTCTCCACCTGAGTTCTTATTGTTGTTCTTCTGACGTGAATTAAAACCTCTTGAATTCGAACCTCCTTTCTTCTTTTTCTTCTTGGATTTTTCTTGAGTCTCTGATTTCGCAAAGACTCTATACGCTCCCTCTGTGGCCTCGGTCTTTCTCATCAAGAAACGTTGTTCTTGAGCTTGTAAGGCGTTTACGACTTCCGCAAGCCTCATTTGCCCAATATCCTTCGAATTTTCTAAAGAAACAATTGTTGCTTCGTACTTTTCAGAGACCGATACAAGTAGTTTCTGTACTAGCCGTTGGTCTTTGAATTCGGCCCCTAAGAGTCTGATTTGGTCTGCCAATTGAATTAGGCGATCACAGTAATTATGAATCACTTCATCCTCCTTCATTTGAATTCTGTCGAATTCCCTCAAAAGGTTCAGAACCTTCATGTTCTTCACCTTCTCATCACCCTTGTATTCTTTCTTCAAGAAATCCCATATTTCCTTTGCAGAAGCTAATCCCATAATTCTGGTAAAGATCGAGGATGATACTGACTGGTACAGGCAAGATTTGGCTCGGGCCTTCTTCATCACCCTTTCCCTAAGCCACCGTAGCTGAGCGATCGGAGCATCATCTGGAATCTCAACCGCATAGTCTTCATCGATTGGTTCCCATAAATCCTGACCTTGCAGGTAAGCCTCCATCTTGATCGCCCATATTTGATATCCTTCTCCATTGAATATCGCAGGCTGCAGACCAAGCGTTGAGCTCTCAGCCATCTCCGAGTTTTCCACGCTTGCCGTCACCCTTCGTCTGAGAAAGAGTTAACTACCGAGCCAAGTACCTCACCTACACCTCCACAGATCCCTTAAGAATCTAGCTCTGATACCACTTTGTCGTTACCGATCAATCATACACCAAGACTACAGAGAAATACCAACGCATAGTAGAGAAAAGATATAGAGCGAGAGAGAACTTGAAAACAGAGACGAACAAAGTAATTTTTAAGAACTCAACCAAACGTTGAGATTTCCTTCAATTCTTATTGATTATCAATCTAGACAATGTACATCTTCAAATCAATTCGTATTACAGTATTTATAACACTCAATTCCTAACTGTCAATTAACTAGCCAATCTTGATCTTCTGCGAACACTTCCTCGTACGCCCATGCAAGGTTTGCATGTTCTAGTTTATCCACCGTCCAACATCTGTCTGAACTTCTGAGATATCTCCAACATCTTCTCATGGCAGCTTCATTGTTAATAGATTTCTTGAAAACTAGATTAAATAGGGTGAAAAAATTAGGGTTGCAGAGGTATGGAAATCATATTTGAAATATACTCTTTGGTTAATTACTTTTTATTTATCGATTTCATGATTAATTTGTTTTGACTGGCAGCATAAAATCAACCATAGAGAGGTACAAGAAGGCTTGTTCAGATAGTTCAAATACTACCTCTATTACAGAAATCAATGCTCAGGTATGACTATGATCCACTGTTTTGAGAGTGAATCCTAGGTTGCTCTGTGCAATAATCATAACCTTGCTTCAAGTAGACCGACTCCTTTAATCAGTTCTTATGAGATATCTTTATTTCCTGTAAAATTATTAGACGCCGACGTGACTAACTGTTTAGACAGAGAGCTCAAAGATCCTTTAATACATCAGAAAGTACACATGCAAGCTTTGGACTACACTGAGGAAAACCCCTTCAATTTTATCTATGAACTAACCTTAAGGCTTAAGCTGGTTTGAGTATAATCTATATCAATATTCTTTATACTCGTTGTACATTTTCATAGAAGTAATCAAGTCTAATACATGTGTTACTTTCCTGCATTATGCAGTATTATCAGCAAGAATCAGCAAAGCTGAAGCAACAAATTCAGATGCTACAGAACTCCAACAGGTAGTCTGTTAACATAGTTAATTAGTACTGTTTTCCTGTTTAAACGGTTAATTATCGAATTAAAAATGAACTATCAGTTGAACCATGTTCATTAATCTCAAGTCCAAACATGTTAATAAACCCATTTTAATATTATACCCCATTTACAGTTCAATGACAGATATGCAACTGTTGCTGTATATAAACAGGAAAGAAAATGCCATCATCTTGAGCAAATGGAACTACTTTCATATAGCCAACTTTAGGGTTTTTATATGCATGACTGATACTTTCGTGTTGCATTGAAAGGCACCTGATGGGTGATTCCTTGAGCGCTTTAACCGTGAAGGAACTAAAGCAACTGGAGAATAGGCTTGAAAGAGGCCTCAGCAGAATCAGATCCAAGAAGGTAATGCTTTAAACAATTCAAAGCCAGATACACAGTATAACTAACAACAATGCATATTTACATATATGTATGGGGCATATATATGCAGTTTAGAAGGAATATCTAACATATGGTTAATCAAGATGAAACAGCCCTTAAACTTATGAATTACAATGATAGTATTATCGTTGTATGATTTTTGCTAAATTTAGTGAGGGTGGTCCCATATTTGGGATCTTATGCAGGACCTTAAGTTGTCTCTTATCTTTGTGTGATCAGGTATCATGTTATTGCTCTTAACTCTTCTGATTAATAAAACCGGAAAAAGGGTGTTTGACATGCTTAATTAAGTTTTAACCAGCTTGGCTATCCAATTTATGCATTGCATTTGCGGATTTTCCTATTGTTTTAATGTTGATTTTTCCTCGGATTTATGAACTGGCATCAGCATGAGCTCCTACTAGCCGAAATTGACTATATGCAGAAAAGGGTAATATCTTCACTTACAATATTCATTTCAGCAGATATTTGGTCTGAACCTTAAACATCTTATCCGTCCAGAAATTTTTGACTTAAACCACTTTTTTTCATACAATGTATAGGACATTGAGCTGGAAAATGAAAGTATTTATCTCAGAAACAAGGTATGTACGTAGTAGTACTGTAAAACTATCACTCACAAGAAGTCACCAAATTTTGGCCACTTCAAAATGAAAATAGCAAAGACATAAATCAAAGGATAATATTGAAAATGTCAGATAGCTGAAATGGAGAAGCTTCAGCAATCAAATATGGTGAATGGTGCAGAGCTGAGTGCAATCCAAGCATTGGTCTCCAGGAATTTCTTTGGTCCAAGTATGATTGATGGTGGAAGTGCTGCAACTCTCTACTCATCCCACCCTGACAAGAAAATTCTCCATCTTGGGTAAACCATTTTTGTTCTCATTAGTCTACTTCTCCACAACATATGAACTAATGATTCCCAGCTCCATGAAAGTGCACTTACGGTTCTCCAAGCAAGTATTTTAAGTACGTAGTTAAGTTGATGTCAACACATTACATAATGCTCTTTGCTCCAATTTCTTTTGCCAAATAAATATAGAGAAAATCAACATTTAATGAAGGAATTAAGAACTAATACTGTAGTAAGCTTGATAGTTTTAATAATCTGTATTAAGAAAACTAAAACTAATGATGAATTCCCTTTTCTTTGATTCTTGCAGGTGACAAGCAGATGGAGATGGAACTTATATTCATGCAGTATGATGTTTTATGAAAATAAATGTTCGCCTGCCAATTCCTCTACTATATATAACTGGTTCATATTCTAATCGATGTGTGTTTTACACTATTTTTTAATGCAAATGTGTATTGCATATTGGAATTACTGCATAATTATCAGCTTGTATCAGTTGATATTAGTCGATATGTAATCTTCGACTATCTAGCTCGATTTGGAAATGACGTACATCCATGTTAAGATGTGCTTGACCGTATCCATACATGTAAACACCAGTTACTAATTTGCTATTTTTATCAGAACTCTTTTGGACAAAGTTTTTACCTTTGTTTAATAATGATTCCAGTTGTCTGTCATTATATACTACACATGTCATATATATCCTTTATTTCAGTTCGAAATTAAGAATGACATGTCCTTTATTTCAGTTCGAAATTAAGAGTTTGGTTGAATCCTCATGTAAATTAATCTAATTAATTCATGTTTGATGTTTATTTTGCACATAGTCATTATTTTTAATTGAAGTAATTTTTCTAAAAAATTAGAAAGAATTTTTTTGAAAATTTTAAATATTAGAAGTTTTTAAAAACATTCTTAAACTCTGGGACAAAATCAATATTTTTATCTTAAATTATTTATATGATTTGACTTGTAGTTCATCTGTTAATTATCATTTTCTGGTCAAAGGCTGTAAGCAATGTTGCGAATACTGTACCGATTTGGTATCGGATTGAATTTTGGTACGGTACTGTAATGGTACCTATTAATATCGGATATCGTCTCGGGTAATTTTTTAAATTTATGAAATAGTCCCTAATTTTTTTTTTAAATAGAAAATAGTTCATTATCATATTATACAGTTATACTGTATATTTTTAACCATAACTCCAAAAATCATAATAATAAATAATAATCACAATTTTAATTTAATAATTATTAATAAATATAATTAAATTTAAAAAAATATTTTTAAAATTTATAAATTTCAAATAAATTTTGATTTAATAATTATGAATATATAAAATACATATTACTATATAAATAATAACGTTTAAATTATTTATTTTAAAATAAAATATTTTTATTAATAAATATTATATAAAATATTTAAATAAATTTCAATAAAAATAATTTATTTTTAAGTTTTATTTAATTTATAATTATTATTAGTAATAAAAATTTTATTATTATTTTAAAAACGGAATTTAAAATTTTACAATAATTATAAAAGTTGAAGTAACTAAAATAACTAATTAAAAAATTTTAAAAAAAGAGGGGAAAGGAAAAGTAGGAGAGAGGGAGGGACATTTTAAAAAATTTTGAAAATTTTGCAAAAAAATCTACCTATTTTTTAAAATTTCCGGTACCAACCGGTATATTGAATATCAGCCGGTACCAACCGAAACGGGCCCCCGACCGATATTTGAACCCGATACGACCGACCTTTTGTTTCGAACCTATTTTGATCCGATACGAAACGGTATTCAAAATCTTGGCTCTAAGATATGGCCTCATTTTTACCAAGAAAGGGAAAATTTTGAGTGTTTAGTCACGTAAAATTCGAGTTTTATATCTTTTGTGGAGAAGAACTAAAAAAGAGAATAAGTTGCTAGAGCATCTTTTATCGTAAAATACAACCAAAAAAGGCTTACTTTAAGGAATCTGTTTTCCAACAAATTATTAAAAATAAAACAATGCGATATATAGATTATTGAAAACGAAACAGTATGAGTACACTCCGGTTCGGTCTTGTTGCAAGGAAATAGTAGAAACGTCTCAATTATTTCAATTTAAATTCTAAAAGATGCACGATTTGATGAAATTTTTATGCATAGTTATAGAATGTTCACTAAATTCTGAAAGTTTAATTTAACATATAACATTATGAACAGGAAAGTTTAATTTAACATATAACATTATGAACAGGAACATAAACATGAACATGAACAAGTTTGCTATATATTATAACAAACCTTAACCACAAAACCATTTAATAAACATAAATAAGCGGAACTAGAATACGGTCGAGTTCGGTTTGTTTATTTTTTGGTAATTAGTTCGGTTTGTTTATTAAATAAGCCTAAGGTTGAGATCCTTCAAATCAACTTTTATTGAATAAAGGTATGCAGACAATTTGAAGTTGCAAGAACATGAGGCCTTCTGTATTATGTCTCCTCCTCCACATCAAAAACAGCAAGCTACATCACAAGACCACCATCTACAAGGGTCTGCCAAGCGTCTCAGGTTAAAAAGCATCATATTACTTTCCAAACATTGCTAAAAACTATGCATGAAATTGCAATATGTTTACATATATATTGGTGAGAACTCCAAACAAGAATCAAAATCATATCAGTTGAAATCTGCGAATTTGAGTTGCAACTTGGAAGTGTTAGGCAGTACTGTAATAATTCATATAAGGATATACATATCATTCAAAGATAAGCAGTTTGCACCCCTCACAACTCAGAACAAAAACCAGCTAGGAGACTAGTAGCTGATTTTTTTTCTTTATTTAATAAGATTTCAATGCTTCATAGAATACCGCATCGTTTTTCAGCTCTCTTACGAAGTTCCTCGGTCTCTCTTTGAGCCTTTTCCAGATTCTCTCTAAGCTGGCGGATTTCGTCATTTGATCTC
The DNA here is from genome assembly GCA_027563865.1 of Erythroxylum pelleterianum. Taxonomy (NCBI): domain Eukaryota; kingdom Viridiplantae; phylum Streptophyta; class Magnoliopsida; order Malpighiales; family Erythroxylaceae; genus Erythroxylum; species Erythroxylum pelleterianum. Next base: position 5,341,460 of record JAOQMR010000211.1, read on the forward strand.
ATTTGAGCTAGCTGGGCAGTCTCTTCTGCCTTTAGCCTCGCAGCTTGCTCATCTGCCAACTGCTGCTCAAGCCTGTGTGTTGCCTCTCGAAGCTTAGACTCGACCTACAAAATAATGTCGATGAAAATAAACTTTTAGACCATTTCAAGATAACTTACTGACGCTACGTCTATAAAATCACAATGTATGTACAAGGTCATCGATTTTCTAAATCAGTAGAAGAATCAAATGGACAAGACCGAACTTTAAGCGTTACCAAATTACAGCAAGTAGATTTCACACAACCAAAAGATCATACAGAATTTTATTCAATTCAGAAAGGAATGCTTGTTTCAGCTTTCAAGTCCCTACCATAAATGCGTCTAAATAAATGCAGCGAGTGAAAGTTGAAGGAAAAGTTAGTTTGTTGTAAATCATGTGAAAGGATCTGAATTGCATGAAAGAAACTCTTCCATAATCATGAAGGAAAAGTTAGTTTGTTGTAAATCATGTGAAAGGATCTGAATTGCATGAAAGAAACTCTTCCATAATCATGAAGCTCAACATTTCTGTATGCTAATAAAGCTACAAAGTGTTAACAGAATCACTGACTTGAATTAAATGGCAATTACCGGTTAATGGAAAGTGTCACCAAACTGTTATCTAGTTGCACATATATGCAATTAATTCTTTTTCTTTACACTTCGTTTGTTCATCCCACACATTTCTTCCGTCAATTCCTATTATTTCTTGACATAAAATAGGGACAGCACATATATGTCAAAATAAGTACCCTGTCTTCTGTAGCATCACAATGCTTTGCCAGCTGTATAGCATATGCTTAACATGTAGATTTTACAAGCAAAGCTACACAATTCAGACGCAAAATTTAGAAACAAAAGTAAAGTTCAGAAATAGTCCACGCTATGTTTACAAAATTTTCCACACATGATCTGTCTTTCAGTTTCTTAGGAAATTTTCTAACTGGATGTTGCGTTCCCAATAACAAACTATATCAAAATGGAATATAGTAGATAACAAGATTCTATACAATGTTTAATTCAAAAAAAAAGGAATTTCAACCAAGACACAAGATTGTACAAGATGATCTAATGAGATATCACAAAATACCTATTTATTATCCTATTTATCAAATGCTTCCATTTAAGCTATTTCAGATTTTGCATTTCACTTTGAACTAAGAATTCATTAGTAGGGATTCTTTCTTTGTTGGTTTGATATTCTTAGACAATAACACCAAAAGCTCAGCTCATCAAGACCTCAGAAAAAAGCATAGATGTATTTGAGAAATTGATCCGTAAGAACGGAGGAAGATGAAATACCATCTCAGTTATTCGTTTCAGCTGGTCTTCATATGTCATCTGCATCTGCGCCTTCAAATCTGATATTTCTTGCTTAGTATACCCTTCTAGGGAAGAAACTTCTTCTTGTTGATTGCGGAGTTTCATTTCCCCCTTCTGTCATATTAATTAATACATTAGCGGTGAAGATAGCACAATGTAATAGACTTTACCAAACTTCTGAATACACCCACCTTCAATTCCACAAATAATTCATCCGTGAATGGTTGTCCATTGTTCTGAGCTATAACCAAGTTAACAAGTACAAGAAGCTCTTGAACCTGATTAACTCTTTTACCGTCATCTTTGGTCTTGTTATCAAAAAGCACTACTCGATTGTTACACATCACAAGAATGTCCTATATAAATATTACAGTGGAGTTAATACTATTGACTACAAAATGCCATGCAACAATATCCAACTAACCATTATAAACACAGAAAATAAAATTATGCAACTAAACAGGGCTGCTAACAGTCAAGAGTTTATGAAGTAAATCAATTCAGAAACAGAATAAATTACAAATTCTATATTTCAAGAGTCTAGTGTTGTTTCTCTGCCCTCCTGGATTATATGCTAAAGCATGCACTGGAGTGGATCTGCAGCAAATGAATAATGTCTTAAAGACGAAATGGCAGTTGTTGAGAAAAATGAAACAAAAGATTTAAGATCTATAGGATCGTGAAAGCCAGGCCGCTGAATTTTAGATGATGGCTCATTTCCAATAAGCTCTCACAGCCTAACACAATCTATCTTTCCATAGACTGATAAATTGCAATTAAATTCATAAAAATATTTCGTACACGAAAACTACTTCTCTGAAATCATATGTCAACTATTATTAAAGGAGACGACTACAATTCTTAAAATATATAAAACTGTTGAAGACCACCGACATTTATTATTAGGATTAATACTACCAAATATGATAAAAGAATCGATACTAATGATTCATGCAACTTAGTTTAGAACTTCCACTTCCTTGCTGCATCATATTCTATCACATACGCATCAACGTGTTGACAGATTCATCTCCAACATAAATCACAAAGAATCATAGCTGAAGAAAATGACCTTCAGAGGTTCTGGACATTCACGACCTAGATAATCTTCCAATGTTTCGTCACTGTCTTCTAACTCATCTCCCCCAGTGAAGACAACAATCATGTAGTCAACTATCTTCCTTCCAAACAAACTCTGTAAGCTACGAAGAGCTGCTTCTTCTTCATGTGAAAAGCGAGTTCTTACTGAGAAAACTAAAATGACTGCATGGATTCCATCCTTTGCCATATTAATACACTTCACAATTTCTTTGCCAACAAATTCAGATTCAGCAGAAAAATCAAATAGTCCTGCAATAGATTGATCATCATTTTAATTAACAAAAGAGAAGAGACCAAAGATGTTAGTCTTGTAATGACCAAAAACATGCCCATAGATTCTTTCTTCTATACCAGGAGTGTCAATGACATTGATAATTTGACCATCCCCCAACACAGTCTGTTGCAATTCAGAAGTGCTAGTAACTCCAGCTGAGCTAGCTCTTGATTTGAAGGCCCTTCTCCCCAGGATACTATTTCCAGTTGCACTTTTGCCATTGCCAGTACGTCCAACCAAAACAACAGTGCGAACTCCATAGGGTGGAGAGGTAAACTCCCAATCGTCGTCTACTGAATGTCCACCCATACTGACAAACCAAACCACTTACTGCATGAAAGCTTTAACGAAACTTCATTAACAAAAGTAACCCAATAATTTAAAAGAACACCCTTTTCTCAATTTAGAAGAAAACTATGTAATTCTCCAATAGTGATCAAAATACATAATCTCACTAGTCACTGTCCTTCATCCAAAAAGTATAAAAACTACACACATGAGGAATCAGCATATCGAACGATTCAAAAATAGAGGAAAAAAAGATACAAGGTTATTCAACATAGAAACCCACAAACAGTAATCAAAATTCAGCAGCATATTCTAATTTGTTCTCTTATCAAACGACTTCCCACATCACCAAAATGTAATCTTAACCTTCAGCACGTAAAATCTGAACAAGTAGAAAATCCTACCACGTCGATCAATTCATACACATACACGCGCGCGCGCACAAAATTAAACCAAAAAGCAACATTAGAAACCGAATCGTAGTCATCCCCTGTCCACAGTTTACCTATGTGTCCATTTACAAACCAAGTGAAACAAAGGGCAAACACATAATAAGAAGAAGAATCGAAGACCAACCTACGCAAAAATTTAGATTGCGGGAGCAAGTTAGAGAGACAGACTCCGTACTTTGGAAGTCCAAACGATTAAGGAACCAAAGCTAAACAGCTAATAGTAATACGAACTCTATACAGTTTGCGTGTAATAGACTTTTTTGTGCTCTGGAATTCTACTCTTTACTTTTGTTTGGAGTCTTTTAGCTGGGCTTTGCTTGCTTGTTGCAGTAATAGGTTTATTGGACGGTTCAGATTGCACAACGTTGTAGTCCAAGGTTGTCGGGGCCGTTTTCAACCTGAGTCAAACCCCTGTTAATCTCCCGGTGCCAGAGCCCAAGGACCGACACAGATCATTCGAATGATATCTGCCGCTCGTGTTAAATAGTTATCCTCACATTCGTCGGACACGTACCAAGAACTGGATGAAGTGAAATTAATCTTGAACTTCGAAATCAATAATTTTTTTAAACATAATAACATTTTTTTCGATGTGGCTATATTTTTAGTTGTTGGAAGATGGAAGGAGGATTCGCATGTTGTATTAGTTTTTTTTAATTATAAATAAGTTGAGTTCGAGTATAATTAAATTCTAACTTTTAAGTTTTGAATTTTTTATGTTTATTCTCGGTTTACCAAAAAAAACACTATTTTTTAAACTTAAACTTCATTCATAATCAAAAATAAAGTCTTAAATTTATAATTTTACTAATTATATAAAATGTAAACAAAGTATTTGTTTTCATATATTAATCTCCATAATTAGTTATTTTAATTTTAGTCTTGGTACTACTAATATAATAATAAAATTTTCTAATTTAAGGAATTTATTATATAAACTCAAAAACAAATGTAAAAAAGAATAACATAAGAATGTAAATTAAAAACAAAATAACTAAAAGATATATAAATAATAATTAATAATAAATTTTAATTAATTTAAGAATAAAATTAATAAATAAATAAAATAAAAATTAATATTAACATCTAATAGTATCATAAGAATAAAAACAAAAGCAGACTAGTAAATCCAAACATATTTTGGATTCTCTAGCGGCCTCATAAGAATAAAAACAAAAACAGACTAGTAAAACCAAACATATGTTTGGATTCTCTAGCGGCCTGTTTGGTTCACGGAATAGAATAAGCAGGGAATAGAATATGTATTCCTAAGAATAGAAAAGATGAGGAATACAAAAGAATGAGTATTACTTTGTTTGGTTCAAGGAATGAAATAGATAAAGAATTTTTATTTCAATGTTTGGTTTGAAAATATAAACTTGGAATAAGAAAGGAATAAGTAACAAAAAGACCAAAATGTCATTGTTGTTGTTGTTGTTGTTGTTGTTGTTATTATTATTATTATTATTATTATTATTATTATTATTATTATTATTATT
>JAOQMR010000211.1:5370663-5380897 GCA_027563865.1 Erythroxylum pelleterianum
GTTATTAAATAAATCAGATTTAATATTTTTCCCAATTATTAATTATTCAATTAGAATAATAATTCCATTAAAATTCAATTTTAAAATCATATTCGGATTCAAATAAAATTTCATATTTATTTTTAATAATTCTCACTATTATGAATAATTTAATTTAATTATATTTCATTTAAATTTAATTATATAAAATTTAAAATTTATTAAAATAAACTTATTTTAGTATATTTAAAAATAAATTTAAATAATTTATCATCTGCGACGTTTGATCCTGGGAGATTGTCATGCTACAATGACGTCTACCAGACGTCGCAGAAAGCTATGTTGTTTCCACGAAGTTTAACTCAAACATCGCCCATTCACTTACGCTTTTACGATGTTCTCCCAAACGTCGACAAATCACATAGGCTTCCTCGACGTTTTCTACAAAACGTCGACAAAAACATTTCCTTACTCCGCCTTCAACGACGTTTCCTGCGATGTTTTCAGAAACGTCACAAAAAAAGATTAACGACATTTTTCTAACATTTATTTTTCTTGTAGTGGATATCTTGTATTAATATATTCATATGATGATATTGTAACAAGATTAAAACAAATATAAGTAAAAAATAAAATATATGTAGCTTTTATTTCTTATGCACTTGGCATATATTTAACATGAAAAGAGTGTTCAAATGTCATTAATAGATCCAAGAATGTTTTTTATTATTGTTTTGATAAGTTAGCAGGAGCTTAAAGGATCTGTTCTCAATTTTATGGGGAGAAAGCATTATGTTCAACAGTAAAATATTAGTAATATTTATTATTATTGTATATGATATATTGATTGTATTACATTTTAATTTATATCATGATTTATATGTATATTTTAGATTCCCTATGTTGATTGCTCCAATTGTAATGAGAAGATGAAGTTATGGATATCAAATACTAACACTAATATTTGTGAACATTTTTATTAATGCATTAATATAAAAGTAAATATTTCAATTATAGTTTTAACAATGCCATTATTGTACAAAATTTTAATCAATATTCAATTGTAGGTGTCTTGTAGGTATTTAGTATTGGTAAATGAGATGAAGGTTTCTTATTGTAAAAAATTATATTAGACATCTTCTGTGTGTTGGGATACGAGTCTTGTTCACGAGATTCATTGTTGCTCGCAAGAGATGAGTGTATATATTAAATCATTTAAATAATGCAAATTTGACATAAATGTAATATTTTCATTTTTATCTTTATTTTATAGGTCCCATATAATTACACATCTTGGGCATCTGATGTACCTTGCTTTATTATTGACAAATTTTCATATATCTAGCCAGCTTTTAGAGTTACTTTACCTGAATTGTATATAGATTATGATAATTTATCCCAACAATGCAATATCGTTAGTTAAATTAGAAGTTTGTTAGTTAAATTGGAAGTTTGTTTTGTAAGTTAATTTAGAAGTTTGTTTCCAAAAAATTAGGAGTTATAAAACAATTGTTCTTTCTTTATTCGCACCAACTAAACAACTTTTGTTATTATGACAGTTTGATGGAAGTTGCACAAATAGTGGTTATGAATGTTACAATTTATACTTTTGGAATCCACTCTTAATATATGTTTAACCACTTACATAACTCCAAGATGTAGGCTCTAAATATTGTAACAAAACAAAATTGTAAATAGTCCACCTATTCTTCTTAACTATACATATCATTAGTAAGTTTACCACCATATCATATATAAAAGCAATATTATTAGAAGAACCTCTGATGTTGTATACAAAAGTTTGTTATTCTATAAATTTCAAAGTTTAGGTTTATTTAGGCCTCATATTATTCTATCTTGCAATTTTTTCACTTAATTATTAGATTAAAAAGTATAAGATGCACCAACATTTCATACATAAATGTAGTTTAATAAATAAAGTTATACTTATTGGCACCTTCTTGATGCCATATTTTTTAAAAGCAATTTGAGGTAGTAGTTTATGTTTAATCCTTTATGTATATGTCTCAATTACTATACCATCCTAATACATAAGCATCTAAATGAATCAAGGATTCCCCTCATTAAGGAGGGAAAACCCAAATGTAAATGATTGCTATATTTTACCACAAGTGCATGGTGTAGTTATAGTTAGCGCTAACAAATGCGGGTCGATCCTATAAGGACTATAATTACAGTACTTACCGTATTTCTATTATTTAGTCTAACAAATTATGGTGATAATAATTGATCAAATTTAAATTTAAAACAATAAAGTAAATTAAATCAACATAATTGACTAATGAAAACAAAGATTAAATTAAAAAAATAACAATACCTAGACTTCAAATCCTAAGGACTTCTCATGTAGTTATGATTTCACTACTTAATTTAATCTATAGTTTATTAGACCATGAAAATTCCTAAATTATGTTAATATATTTCTTAAGGCTATTAGCAACTAATCCTCAATTGATTAATTGAAATCTTATTCTAATTAAAATTCATAAGATTGTATTAATCGATTCGTAAATTTTACTATTAGGTTTGATCCTAAAACAAAGGATTATGTCAATCTATTTCTATTTTTTAATGCAACTCCTTTCAATTATGGTAGATCTATTCATACAAAAAGATTTCCTAATCTCTATTGTATTAAATCATATAATATTCTGAAAATTTAATTCAAGATTTAAAAAACATAATTAAATCACAATGAGCTCAGCGGGACTTTAATTGGGATGTTGTTGTTGTTGTTTTTATTGTTAAATAACAACGAAACTAAAGAATGGATTAAGTTAAAATAAAATTACTATGAGGTATATCTAAAGGTTTTTCTATTCTAATTAAGTTAAAATAAAATTACTATGAGGTCTATCTCAAGGTTCTTCTAATCTAAGTGCGAAAAAACATTTTGTTCATAGTCATAAAAGACATAACATCAAAACTAAAGGAAAATCATAAAACTAAAAGAGACATAATAAAATCCCTTTTGATCTTCATAAAATTCACTTTAGATTGATGGAAATCCACTTTGAATGTACTTTCTTACTTGTTTTTTGTTCTCTCTATCCTTCTAGATCGTCATTCTGTGTTTCGCTAAGCCTAACTTAAGCCTCTTATGAACCTCCTAATAACTCCCTTTTGTTTTCTCTTTGTTTTTCCCTTTTAAGCTTAAAAATTTTGAAGTGGAAAAAATCACCCACACAACTGTGTGCATAATCATGTTCCTTAATCTTACTTTAATTATTTAAAAATTGCATGAAAACACGATTCTAGAGATCTAGACAAATATGGACATGTGTCCCTCAAAGACAACATTAATCTTTGACTTTCTGCCTTGATTTCATCCGATTTTAGCTCCTTTTAACCTAGAACGCAATTGAGACCTAAAAACATAATATGAACAAATTAAGTACCAAAAATAGTAGAAACTCTCTAATAAACAAACAAAAAGCACTAAATATAGGATTGGAAATATAGTTTATTTGGTATTTATCAAACTCCCTCACATTTAAGCATTTGCTTATCATTAAGCAAACTAATTTCGTTCCTTTCAACTTAATAAGAAACAACTCCAAGAAAGAATTCAACAAATTGAAGATATCCATCAAGATTCTTCATTAATCATTCAATTGCAAAGTTCATTGAATTCTTAAAAATTTAGTTACTTGTATCAAATTATAAATCAATCAAATTCAATGTATAATTCTTCAAATTTCAACTCAATCCACACCATTTCACTAAATGCATAAAGTGAACATACACAAGAAAAGATGTTAATGCCTTTAAATACTTTAATTCCCCTTTATTAATAACAAAACACTATATTTAAACATTTAAGATCATTTAAAAGCTTGTTTGAAATGATACTTAGCCTTTTAACGTGAGAGTAAATTCCTTATTATGAACACCTCTAGTTATTAAACTAGGTTACCATCTCAAATGCCTATTAGCTTAACTCTTTAAATTTGACCATTTTATTGGTACAAAGCTAGCAGATTGAAACTATTTATTCTCATTTATTCACACACTGGGGGTTGGAGGGTGGAGACAAAAATGCTAAAAAGAATTCACATTTAAATTAATGTATGCACAAATTATACAAAAAGAATCTTCATGCAAATCATGTATCCATTCTCAAGTTAATGAACTAAATTGAAATCAACACAATCATCAAATTTAATAAATATTTGCTTAAATAAATCAAATCATAATTAGAACCAAATTCATAATGAATAATCTTGATCAACATCATCTTTTTTAACAAAATTCCCAAATTATTTGTTATTAAGCTAGTTATAACAAAAATGACAAGCATAACAGCTAAGTCCTTCCCTTACACTTAAGTCACACATTGTCCTCATTGTACAAAACATGAAAGAACAATAAAAAATATGAAAATAAAGGAGGGTGTGAGGATAATTGGTACTCCCCTGATAGTAAAAGATTTACGGTCCTGTCCAAGATTGTTAACTTTCATCCAATACTGGTGAAATTTTTTTACACTAAAACAAGGGGTGATGTTGCCTTCATAACTTGTGAAACTCTATCAAGTATTAAGTAGCAATTTTAGGACCATCAAATTAAAATTATGAAATAACTAAACTACTAATGAAAATCCTACAAACTACTCGATCAAAACAAAAACACCTAATTGTTGGGTTATCTACTAACTAGTGCTTTTTTATGAGTCTTATAGTTGAACTTCTCAATAAGACCTTCTTTAACTTAGATCTATAATTAGTGGCTTGCTTCTAGCTAATTTTCCCATATAAAGGTATAGTAGCCTGCAAATAGGTCATATGTTGTAAGATAATAAATACATAAGATATCATATTAATAAAACCAATTAAGTCCATTAATGACCTTTTTAGTAAAACAAAATTGTCAATATAACAAGGAGTAATAAAACTCCTTAGATTTTCAATTGACTATAACATTTTTTTGTGGGAATTAGGAGTCCTCCGTACTTAAGATAAATGTCGATAATTCCTCGATAGCTTCCTTATTTGGCTCCTCCTCTTCATCTTCCTCTATCTCTGTCTTCTCTTCTTGCGTCACTTTTTGAATAGCAACTTCCTTTATGTCTTCAACCTTTAGCTCCTCTTCTCTCCTCAAAGTTATTGTATACACATGTTTGCTCCAAGTTGGCTTAATTTATTTAGATAAAACACTTGGTTCTTTGGTGTTATAGAGAACAGGCTTGGTTGACGCAATGAATTTCGTAAGAGCATTTTCAAGATGTTAATACTCCTCTTGCTACTGCTATTTAGATGAAGCGTGATCATTCCATGCAAAATCATAATAACTACTACACTTTAGATTATAAATATTTTTATAAGGGGTAGCTTGAGGCCAGTTGTCTCTGCAAGTTGGATGCCTCCCCATAGAGTTTGGTACTTAACATTCATCATTGGAGTGGTGACCCCCACAACATGTCACAACATGTCATGGATATCAGTTAAGCTTCCATATATATGTCACCATACCTCTCTTTCCAAGTTGCCATAGGTGATGACATACCATAATCTCCTTGAGAATGTTATCCTCTTCATCCTTCCATTGTGTTTGGTGGTTATAATGATGAATATCCAAATCCTACAAACAAGTCACAAATACAAAATTAAGAAAGAGAGCTATAAGGATAAATAAATATATATAAAAACAAAATAAATAAAAACTACCCAAAAGAAAATTTAATAAATTAATAAAAATAAGAATTTCCTAATATTGCGATCCTTGACAATAGCCCCAAAAATTTGATTGATATATTTTATCGCAAGTGCACAATATAACTATAGTTAGCACTTATAAGTAGAGTCGATACTACAATAACTAAAATTATTAGTACTTATAATCTTTTTATTAGTTAATCTAAGAAATTATGTGATAATAATTGATCAAATTTAAAATTAAAATAATAAATTGAAATAAATCAATCCACATGATTGACCAGAACAAAAATTAAACTCATAAACGATCAAAGAAAATAATGTTACCAGGCTAATCTTAGACTTGTCAACTCTGGGGCATAGTTTTCGAAGCAGTTCGAGAAAGAGACCATACACATACCAATGTCGAACCCATTAATGAAAATGGACCAAATCTCACATAACGTAATGTCATTTACTTCTAAATCTCTTTGCATTAAATGTTTACCTAACCTTTTAGAATTTCCATAAAGAAATGGATATAACAAGAAAATAAAGATCATGAAAATGTAGCTAACCAATAAATACATCAGATATACCTCTATTTTTCAAATCTGTCTATATAAACTTGTCTTCCTATATATTTAAATAAAAAAAGACAATATAATATCTCTCAAATCCGTAACGAAACAAAAGTATCTTAATACTCTATTTTGAAGGAAGAAATCATGGCCATTGAAATCTTTGAAGTAGCAGCGAAGAAGAAGAAGATGATGTAATTATATCAAACTTATACATCAGATCGGTGATTTACCAGATATGATCCGGTATTATCGATTCGAACCTTTATTTCTTTCAAATGTATATGTTATTGATTGCATTCTATTTACCATCATTCATACAACCTAATTTTTGTAAAGAAGTGAGAAATACTGACTAATTTTAAGATATATACATATATAGTGGGATCAAATAATTAAGTCTTTCTTGTATGCAAACTTTGGTTATTCATTGAACTTAAGTTTTGTATTTTAATGTATTTATTGGAGAATTTATAATCATATTTTAAAGCTTTCACAAGTCATATGCTTATGTTTAATTAGTTTAGTCAAGTATGCTAAATGTTAGAATAGTTCCTACTTTTGGTTATGAATTGTCATATGTAAAAATTGAATGTTGACTATGCATTTTCGTTGCAGTTTCCACAGATTCTACTGGAAAGAACAAGGACAAGAACTCTCAAGTGGGAGAGAATCTATCAATTTTTAAAATCTTTCTTGAGTAGAAGAACTTGAAAGAGATTGGCGAAGCAATTTACTTGAACAATTCTCATCTTCTGCATACTTTTATCACTCTTTTTTTAAAAAAATACAAAAGAAAGCAAAACACCCTAAACTATCTCAAAACGGGATGAGAAGAGGACAAGATGTTAATAACCTTTAGGGAGTCCACTTAGACCAGGACTCGTCGGTAGCCTAGGCTCCAAGCAAGGATGAGCCCCAAATATACTCCCTAGAGTTCGGCAGTGAGTAGTGATCCTCTTTCAATGTGGTGAATGAATCCACCGCACCACTGGCCTTGCCAGTCACGAATTAATCTCCCAGCTATAGCTATGTTTGTACCATTGTGCACGGCTCCATCAGTGTTTAACTTAACCCAATGTTTGGGACTGTTATCACTCCTTTGAGATATATAAATATCATTCCACTTTCTAAATGTTTAAAATTTTGTAATTGATTATCCTAACAAAATAAAATTATTGTTGTAATTTTTCTAGTACATGTTGCTCCACTTGAAGGATAATCTATTCTTTAACAATCAGCTACCTTGTACCTATACAAATAGCTCTCTACTTTCTAAGGTTCAACGTCGTAATTCCTGACGACTATAGTCCAATCTTAGGACAGTAGACTTTAAATTGAAGAACTAATTATTTGTCGGCACTTTGTTTTGGATACTGGCGGCTGGACTTGGATTAATCCAAAATTTCCTGCCCTTGGGTTTACAATGGATGTGCCCCGTGTTTCACGGCGGAGAAAATGTCTTCTTAGCTGGTGGCTGGTCCAACAGCATTAAAAGCCTCCACGAGGCTGCAATGCACCGTAAATTTGCTTGTGAGGTAGAAACTCAGCTTCTTGCACAATCCATGAGGACCAGGTAACAATGTGACGTTACATTGACTCGTTGTTTTCACGACAATGACCACTGCAACGCTATATTCGGCGTTCAAGAAGGTTTTGAGGTCCCTACGCATGGCCGTCTTATATTCTTCAACAGGCCTTCTAGACCATGCCTTTCATTCCAATTTGTCTTACGCATCCGCTCCATCGGTCAATGGCCTCGTCCAAGAACTTAATAGGTAGACCATTCTCGTTGTAGAAGTTTAACATGGTGGACTCCTGATCTCCACGCGTATAGGAGAATGTACATTTTGAGATGAGATAATTAATATATTTTCATTTTTTCAATATTAAAGACGAGGATATAAAATATAAATATCTCAAACGTGCGAAAGTAATGAAAAGGTGTAGGTCATGTGTCTATAAAGTAAATGAGAAGTGAATAAGTGGAGATATTATAAAGTTTCAAAATTGAAGTTTAGATATTGAAACTCTTTTACTAAGAAGCACAGACACGGACACACGACACGCGACACGCGACACGACACAGACATGGACACGGATACGGACATGAAGACACACCAACTTTTAAAATTTGGTGGACATGGACACTGCATATATATATATATAATAAAATTTAGAATTAAGAAAAAAATTCAGAATTCATAATATGATATATATTGATTGATTTGTTTCAAAACTTCAAATATCTTGATAGTTCATACATATTTTGTACTCCCTCTTATTCAAAATAAAAGTCGTTTTAGAGGGCTTTTAATTATTCAAAATAAGTGTCTTTAGTGATTTTTTATGTGTGTTTATGATTTTACTTCCAAAATTACCATTTAATTTATCTCACATCTTAATTACATAGATTATATTTTCAAGTTACTTCAACATATAATTAATAAGGGTATATCAAGCATTTCATTAACTTTCTTAATAAGTGTGCATCCCTCTAAAACGACTTTTATTTTGAATAGGAGGGAATATTTTATAAGCCCCTCTAAAAAAATATAAAGTATATATATGCACTCTTTGTGGGTGTTCGTGTCTGACACACGGACGCGGCTCCATTTTGTCATGTTCGTGCTTCTTAGCACTTTTGTTATATTAAGTTTAATAAAATCATATGCTTTCTGTTAAAGTCATAAATATTATATTAAATATAGATTAACATAATATTTTTGAAAAATTAAGCAAAATAAAAGGTTGCTGGTATCTTTTACCCTGATGCCTCTTCCTGACCATTTACGGTCAAGAACCCGCACGCACAGGATATCGACATGAACAGAACCCTTCCATTTACTTTGAACGTAGAAAATTTTGACCCTCCTCTCTAGCTTTGACTTTTGTACTTCCCCTCACGATCACTCCAGGGCTGCTTTTAAGATAGCAAAGTCAAGCCACATGCCTTCGAAGTTCGTACCATTCATTAATTAGGTCTGGCTTGTTATTCCTCAACGCCTATATATAATCACTTTGATCTAGCTAGCTGCTCTCAGAAATTAACCTTTGAAGGAAGAGTCGAAGGTTTACTTTAGTCTGCAGCCAAGTTATGATCAACGCAAATGATTATGCAGCTCTGGATCAGAGTAGCAGTAGTATGGCTCAACAGCACCAGAAGAAGTACAAAGGTGTTCGTCGACGGAAATGGGGCAAATGGGTATCGGAAACCAGAGTTCCCGGCACGCAGGAGCGGCTCTGGTTAGGTACTTACGCGACTCCAGTGGCTGCTGCAGTGGCTTTCGACGTAGCTTCATATTGTTTACGAGGAGAATCATCGGTGGAAACCCTAAACTTTCCTGATCTAAAGTTGCCTGCAAGTGTACGGGGAGACATGTCACCCAGGTCCATACAGAAAGCAGCGTCAGACGCCGGAATGGCCATTGACGCACAGATGATACTAAACAAGTCGCCGGAGCAAGAAGGAGTGAGTGCGAAAGGGATTGGTGAGATGGTAGAAAATGGAAGGGAGGGATGTTCATCCCGTGATGAAAATGAGTTAAAAGAGGGAGAGGATTGGATAGATGATTATCTGTACTCAAGTACTAACTAGAATTAAGCACATTATATATGAGTTTTGATCCTGCAATATCTGGACAATCTTTGCGCATGCAAATACTATAATTAAGCCGAGAAGGATCGATACTAGGAATGAATATAAGTAGTTCTACATGTGTTTCAAAAGAACGTCTAGGGAAGTTTGTACACGTAGTTTGCTCTGAGTATAAGTTTGGGTTTGCTTCTTCTCCGGTTCACTTTCCAATAGTTGTGTTGAGCATACACGTGTTATGTATAAAGACTATTAAGGGTCCGTTTGGTTGAGCTTTTGTTAGTAGAGCTTTTGTCAATAGAGCTTTTGTCAGTAGAGCTTTTATGAGAAGAGCTTTTTTTAAAAGTTAGTTGACTGTTTGACTGTCAATTACAAAACAGCTTTTTAAAAAGTGCTTCATACAGTAGACTGTTTGGCAACGAAAA
>JAOQMR010000211.1:5435471-5450130 GCA_027563865.1 Erythroxylum pelleterianum
ATGAATGAATGAATTTACTCTCGGCTCCAATGAGTCATTCTCACAAGCATCTGGTCTCCCTTCTTCTTATCTTCTTCATTTATTTCATCGTCTTCTTCTTTTCTTCTTGAAACCTTACATGATCAAGCAAAAAGAGCAGTCGGGTAATTCTTAGATTTTCCATAAATAGAAAGTGTTCTTTGACAGTAAAATTCAACACATAGGAGATGCCAGTACAAGAAAGGACTAAGGTTCTCCAAATTTTCCAGATAAATATACTTTTCACTCTTTTAATATAAAGTGATTTTCTATTCAATCTTTCAACTACTATTTTTCTTTAGTTTTAAACTTCACTAGTCACTTTACTTGATACTTTATTAATTCCTATTAACTATATGGTCGAAAATATATAAAAAATACATAACAAATATTTATAATTTTTAATTTTCTAGAAAACTCCTCTTATTGAGCTTGAGTTTAAAAATAAAGGTGAAACACACGGGACATGTGTATTAAATTCAATTCTACCGAATCAATTAGATATGACTCAAATTAATAATTTAATATAACTAAAATGAGTTACTATTTTAAATCAAATTTAATTAGTTCAAATTAGACTTAAGAGTTGAATTGAATTATCGTGTTAATGACATTTAATTGGTCTAACATGACGTTTATATCATGCGTGTTTTGATATTTTTTAATAAAAATATAAAAAACAAATTGTTAAAGAATTAAAAACTACCAATTTTCTCGA
The DNA here is from genome assembly GCA_027563865.1 of Erythroxylum pelleterianum. NCBI lineage: Eukaryota > Viridiplantae > Streptophyta > Magnoliopsida > Malpighiales > Erythroxylaceae > Erythroxylum > Erythroxylum pelleterianum. The sequence goes on from JAOQMR010000211.1 coordinate 5,436,208, forward strand.
TTTTTAATGATTAAGTTTTGTATCTGTTAGTGTGGAATGGTTTATATGAATTTCTCCCCATGAGTAACATAATGCCATTAAAAATGACATTGCACGACCCATTATTTCTAGCAAATATGAATTTCTGAATGCAATGTCCCGATAGATAGGTTCATTTTTACAATCCACTAAACAACGAACCTATCTGCCGCTATACTCAACTAACTGCCCAAGGAACCTACTTGCTAAACTATTAAATATTTACAATCCACTAAACAATGAACTTATTTGCCACCACTAAATGCCCAAGGAACCTACTTGTTAAACTATTAAATATTTACAATCCACTAAATAACGAACTTGTAAAAGACAATAATAAGGATCAAAATTTGTGAGAAAGGAATGAATTTTATTCATGATTTGTGAAAATATATATATACTTGATTTCATACTCTCTCTCTTTTCCATTACTCTTTTGTAACAAACCTAGCAATTTCCAATTTGTAGTAACTAAATAAGGACAAAGAATAATGATGAACAGTAAAAAAGGAACAAAATAGAATTGATGAGGTGTCCTGCTATATTTTCTATGTGGCGTCATTTGTTTGTGTTGACTGTTCCTATGAGTCCAATAGCCCCTCCTTAAGTTTGAGTTTATGTAAACCCAACTTGTCCAACGTTGTGTGAAGTGCTGGTGCTGGTAAAGCTTTTATGAATGCATCGGCCAATTGGAACTTCGAAGATAAGTGACTTGTTTGGAGAAAATCATCTTGGACTGCATTACGTACCAAGTGGCAATCGATATCTAAATGCTTGGTATGCTCATGAAACACGGGATTGTTGGAGATATGGATTTTTGCCATGTTATTTCATCTTAGTGGAATTGGCAATGGAACCTTCACTTGCAGATTTCTCAAAATGTAATTTGACCACTTTATTTCGCAGAGAATACTGGTCATACTCCTGTATTTGGCTTCAGCGAAAGATCTACTGACCGTTTGCTGTTTCTTTCTTCCAAAAAATTAAGGATGAACCCAGAAATATGCAAAAGCCTGTAATGGATTTTCGGGTGACTAGGCAGCCTGCCCAGTCTATATCAGAATAAGCTAACAGTTTGTTTTCAGAGTTTTCCAAGAAAAATAGTGCCTTTGAAACACTCCTCGCAAGATACCTTAACATATGAGTTAGTGCCTTCCAATAAGGTTCTCTTGGGGTAGCGGTGTATTAACTTAATTGTTGTGTTGCATATGTGATATTAGGTCGCGTAAAATTTAGATACAAAAGCTGCCTGACGATTCTCCTATACTTCTCAACATCGACTAATAAAGCATCATCATCAGAATTCAATTTCAGTCCTAGAATCATGCGCACATCAGCACTTTTCAAATGCCCCAAAATTCAAGTCAGACAATATATCACGTATGTACTTCTGTTGGGATAATATCATACCACACTTTGATCTAGCTATTTTGATACCAACAAAATACTTTACGTGTCCCATATCCTTTATGGTGAATAAATTATTCAAGAAACCCTTCGCATCACTTATCAGGGATTCATCAAAACTGGTGATCAATACATCATCTACATAGAGAACTAAGGCTACAAAGTCAGTATCGTTACCTTTCATAAACAAACAAGGATCTGAGTCTGCTTGGACAAACCCGTAAGCAGTCAATTTTACCTTGATTTCCTTATTCCATTGCCTTCCTGCCTGTTTTAGGCCATATAGAGATTTTCGAAGTTTCAGTACCTCCCCTGGTCGCATTCTGTTATAGCCATGAGGTGGTGAGATGTAAATTTCATTGTCAATTTTTCCATGTAGATAAGTGTTGTTTATATCCACGTGATGTATGGGCCACCCCTTTACTGTGGAAATAGAAAGAATAATGCAAATTGTAGTAATATTCACAACAGGAGAGAATACGTCGAAGTAGTCAACGCCCAGGGTCTGCTTGAATCCCTTCATAACTAAACGTGCTTTCCGTCTTTCAATTTGTCCATCTGGTTTTCTTTTGATTTTGTATACCCACTTCGTGGTTGATGCCTTCTTTCTCGCCGATAACGTAGATGATGCCTAGGTTCTGTTTCTTTCCAAAGCTTCAAACTCCGCCTCCATCGGTTCAATCCACAATGGGTCCTATTTAGCACTTTCATAAGAAAACGGTTTATAGTCAGTAAACAAGTTAGCCAGGAAGGTTTTATGGGAAGTGGAGAAGATGAGCTTGTAGTGATCCGTGAAGAGCTGCGAGGAAGCATTGAGAGCTCGATTTGGTAGGGTAGTAATGTAATCATTAAGGTATTGTGGTGGTTTTCGGTGTCGGGAATTGAATTGGGTAGGTATAGTGATGTTATCGGAAATCGTTTAGGTATTTGATGGATATAGGGTTTCAGTTTGGGGATCTTGAATGTTGGTAGTAATTAGTGATGGTAATGGTGTAGGTTGGTCTATCGGGTTAGGTCTGGGCGAATCCGTCAATGAGGTTTGGGTAGCTGGGTTTGGGTAATTGGGTAGTTGAGTTTAGGTATAGGTATTTGGGCTGAATGGCCCAAACAATGGGTCAAACACTGGGTCAGTGTTGTGTTCAGTTTCTTAGGTTTGTTTATATAGAAATAAGGTTTCGTAAAAGGCAACATATTGGCTAAAAATTACTTGTTTTGTGTCACTTGCTCGTAATTTGTAAGCCTTTCGATCGGTCGAGTATCCAAGGAATAAACATTTCGTTGCTCGTGGGTCGAGTTTTTCTTTGTGGGGAGTGGTGTTAGTGGCGTAACATAGACACCCAAAGGTGCGGAGATGGTCGTAGGTCGGCTCTTTTTTATTTAATTTTTTGTAAGGTGTGTCCTATGATAGCACTTTCTTCGGTAGGCGATTGATTATATGAGTAGCGGTTAAAAGAGCTTCCCCCAAAATTCTTTTGGTAAATTCACTTGGAACATAAGCGCTCGGGTGATTTGAAGAAGATGTTTGTGTTTTCGTTCAACAAACCCGTTTTGTTGGGGCATATAAATACAGATTTTTTGGTGAAAAATTCCTTTGTTTTCAACTAATTGTTGGTTCAAATGGTTCACAAACTCAGTTTCGTTGTCCCTTTGTATAGTCGTAATGGCTTGTTTAAAATGATTTTTAATCATGGTGATGAATATGGTAAGAGTTTTATGAACTTGTTCTTTGGTGCTTAATCAAAAGCGCTATACGACTCTACTATATTCATCAACAAGCGTAAGGAAATATGTTGAGCCATTAATATTTTTTGGTTTGAAGGGGCCCTAAAGGTCCAAATGTAGTAACTCAAAAGCTTTCGTAGCTACGATATTATGATTACCAAAAGGTTTTCTAGTTTGTTTTGCCAAAGGACATGTTTCGCAAAAGAAACTTTTAGGTATTTCCTAGCAATAAAAGTTCAAATGTTTTAAAACATTTGAGGATACATGACCGAATCTAGAGTGTAATAAGCCATAATCATCGATCACATTACAAGCAAAATTTTCATCGAGATAGAATTTCAAGGAAGGACCTTTCTTGGTTTTCGGTGGTAAGAAGTGGTGTGGTTTGAGCCTATATACACCTCCAATTTCCTCGCAGCTGGCCACAATATAATCAGTAATGGGGTCCTGTAAAAACACCTTGTTGGACACGAAAATTACAACTAAGTTGTTTGGCTGTGCAAGTTTACAAACAGGCTACAAATTGTGGTGAAATGTAGGGATATTAAGGACATTTTTCAACATTATTTCCTTGGTTAAGTCTACATTTCCTACTTGATTAATAGGGGTTAAAGTCCCATCTGGAAGAGTCACAGGTGTAAGGTAATGTGGGTTTTGAGTTTGTTTTTGTTGAAGGTCATATGGGTGGAGGCTCCCGAGTCTACTATCTACGAACCATGATCATAATCAATGCTAACATTATCATTGCGAAATGAATTCATACCTGCGTAGCTATTAAATGCTACATGGTTTGCCTCAATCATACCTTTTCATTTTACCAGCTTCATCAGCTCCTATACTTGTCGAGATAATATACTGAGTTCGGTTTCAACTTCAATTGTCTCAGCGTTTTGGCTCCCCTGTCCAATATCAAGAGGACTCTCAACTGTAACTACTGTAAAGAACCCCCTTTCTCTTGCCCTTTTTTTTGTTTAAACTCCTTAAACCGATCCAGCTCTCTGTGGATTTTAAAACATGTCTCTACCGTGTGACCCCTTTCGTGACAATGGATGCAATATTTATCATCCCTTTTAACGAAACTTCTCTTTCTAGTTGCTGATCCAGACGCGAAGCTACTCTCCTTTGCATCTCCCTTTCTATTTCCACTAGATTTCACACTAAGAACAACATTTAATTGACCAGTTTCATTCGAATTCCCAGATAAAAACTAGAAAATCCCTATGCTTTTCAACTATCAGCACCATGGAATAAGCTTTACTTATATTAGGCAAAGGATCATACAACATGATTTGACTAATCACACTTTGATAATCATTCCTTAACCCCAAAAGGATTCTTACTACCAATTTCACAAGAACAAGCTTTAAAAGGCATAATACTTCCAAGATCGTCCCAACCGTTTTAGCTTGTTAAAATAGCTAGTTACAGAATCATTTCTCTGTCTCATATTATTGATACTTTGCATTAATTGGTAGATTTGGTGTCCATTACTTTCTCCAAACTTATTTCTAAATTTTTCCCATAGATTTCTCGCAGTGGTCACAACTAAAAAGGACCTAGCAATCCCCTTAGACATAGAGTTTAAGAGCCAAGATGTTATCATAGAATCAGCTATTATCTATTTCTTCAATATTTGTGGGTTGTTCTCTGGTTCCTTGCAAGCTCCATTAATGAACCCGTATTTGTCCTTAGCTTTTAAGGCAATGGCCCTTGCTCGACTCCACTATAGGTAATTTGTCTCATCAAGCAATGTGGCTACTAGTATAGCTCCTGGATTTTCTGACGCAGCCATTTTTTACAATTCAAACTCTTCATCTTTGGTTTGGAACTGATTTTTGTATATCACTACTCTCACTTTCATTACCAGACATACCGGAAAACTTAGGTTTTTTCGGATATCAATAGCTCCTCTGCTCTAATACGATGTAGAAGACAATAATAAGGATTGAAATTTGTGAGAAATGAATGAATTTTATTCATGATTTGTGAAGATATATATACATTACAAACTTAGCAATTTCCAACCTCTAGTACCTAAATAAGGATAAAGAATAATGATGAAAAGCAAAAAAAAAAAAGAATAAAATAGAATTGATGAAAGTGTCTGTGCTATATTTTTGACATGATGTCATTTGCTGGTGTTGACTTTTGAACCCATCTGCCGCCACTAAATGCCCAAGAAACCTACTTGCTGAACAATTAAATGTCACAACAAGACTTTTCCCTATCTGAAGTGTTGAAGCTCCATCAAGAACTCGTTGGCCATGTCTTCTGACTATCACCATCAAGACTTTTCAAGGCGTGCTTTGCGTATTTACAATCCACTAAACAACGAACCTATCTGCCGTTATACACAACTAAATGCCCAAGTAACCTACTTGCTAAACTATTAAATATTTACAATCCACTAAACAACGAACCTATCTGCTGCTATACACAACTAAATGCCCAAGGAACCTACTTGCTAAACTATCAAATGACACAGCAAGACTTTTCCCTATCTGAAGTGCTCAAGCTCCATCAAGAAGAACTCGTTGGCCATGTCTTCTGACTATCACCATCAAGACTTTTCAAGGCGTGCTTTGCGTACAGCCTGTTGGATTTGTCTTTCATGCTCTTTTAGTAGGTCTTCCATGTTTCCTCCTGGAGGCACCAATGGTCCAGAGTAGTGACTCCTGTTTTTTCTTCGACCACACCCCTGAAATCACAAAATCCGCTAGTTTTATTAATAGCTCATAAAAAAAAAACAGGGTTCTATATGTTGAAAACAAATGGAATATGAAGGACTGTTTAGACCAGTGATCTTGATTTTGGTAAACTTTATCAGTTTTAAAGCCCTTCCTAACATTTGGGATTCCTTTCGTCGAGAAGGGTCCTTTATGAAATTAAAGGTCTGTCCTTTGAAAAGGAGAAAAGAGTCCTTGACAACCTACCGCTGCTGAATCTTTGCTGAAAGTTTTGTCAGGTTTTGTGAGAGAGAAGTTAGACATGTCTATTGAAGCCTGAGGCAAGTGAGGTTTCTGTGTCCTTAATGCATTGATACTTCTTGCAGACCCCATGTTCTTACTTAATATTTTCCCTAAAGCATAGGGGTGAACCACAGATTGAGAAAAGCTATTCGTTTTAGTACCAGTTGCATCCTCCTGGGCATCACAGTTATTGATTCTGCTTGTAGTTGTGGACTGTCCCTGGGCCATGAATTCTGGTGCCTTAAGATCTCTTGTGCCCCTTCTGACTGATTCTGGTCCGCGACCTTTTAGTGCATCAGCTCTTTGCCTGATTTAAAACCAAAAGCAGAAATTAATGTCAGAATTGGCAGTAAGTGTTTCAACAGCTAAGGAAATGTCAATTTGTAAGTGATGAACTAAGACTTCTGCTCAAAATTTGAAGTGTTCAGCTTCTAAATCAGGAGGAGGGAACAAAAGGCGATGTCATGTTATGTAGCTCACCTTCTTGCTTCCTCATTTCGAATCTTGGCATCCAACTCCTTGCTTGGAGGATATTTTGGCATGCTTGATAGCTCACAAGGCAAGGGTTCTGTCTTGAAGAACTGAAAACTAAAAATCTATGCATTAGTGAAAATATTAGGGAGATCATAATTGTAATAAGAACTGCTATGAACTGTTTATTTTCAAATTTTTGATTTATCTGTTGTAGATAGAATTAGAAGAAAACTATATACAACATTAAAATGTAAGTCTTCAAAATATACCTCACTTTCAAGTGCTGAGGTAGCTGATCCCCGAGCTTTTGGATCAATTGCCAGCAGCTTATCGACGAATGCTAAAGCTGTGGCAGGGAAGTTCTTGAATGTCTCGGGAACACAACGCTTGTATTGGAATTGAGGTTTGAAACTAGTTGCATGTGGCAACTTTGTCTTCTGCCAGAAGTCCTCAGATGGTGAACGGCAAAGCTTAAAGATTTTATGCATTTGCTCCACCTTTGAATCAAAAACAAAAACCGTGTAAGAAATAAAATGTTCAATTGAAAACAACATATACAGAAACTTCTCTTTCCACATTAATATAGGCGCATCAGTGATTTGAGAACAATGTTTTCTATCGGAGGTGTGGAAGAGAAGATCCTAATGGAGCAATAACAAATAATAAAAATACCTCTGTTCTTCCAGGCATAATTGGATGTCCAGCAAATAACTCAGCAGCAATTTAACCTATGCTCCAAAGATCAACAGCAGTTCCGTACCGTGTGGCTCCGAGCAAAAGCTCAGTTGGCCTGTACCAGAGAGTCACTACACGACTTGTAATGCTGGACTTTGGTCAGGTTTGAAAAAGTTTGCCAGACCGAAGTCTCCTACCTTTAAAACACCATTGTTGTTAATCAGAAGATTTGAGCCTTTAATGTCCCTGTGCAGGACACCACGACTGTGGCAGTGCTCAATTCCACTCAGAAGTTGTTGCATGTAGCATTTTATCTGCAATATGGCAAAACTGATTGTATAAATGAAGGCGGCCTAACTTTTAGATAAATCAATATGTTTATACTGAAAGGATCATTATAACTGGAGAAAAACTTGCAACATCATTTGCCAGTTGCCACTAAGCAATGATTCACCAAGCAAAAGGAACAGTTCAAAAGAGCTGCATATAAGTACCTGAGGTTCAGTAAACTAGATGCCAGGTCTACCTGCAAGCCCAGCGAGATCGTGCTCCATATACTCGAACACAAGGTACAAGCTCCCTGACATCGTTGAAGTAACTATAGCTTCAAGCCTCAATACATTTGGATGGTCAAGTTGACGTAAAATATGGATTTTCCTAGCCATGAAACGCACGCTTTCAGGGTCCATACTCACAAAGCGCACCTTCTTCATGGCAACGGTTTTCCCAGTTTCAAGGTCCAGAGCCCTATAAACTGTGCTGTAAGTTCCTTGTCCAATCTAGAAAACAAAACAAAAGTCAGTAATGTTAATTGACCATTGGGAAAAGAAATGAGAGAAGAACAAAAAATTGTCTTTGTATAAGACCAATTGATAACCATACGAAGATACATGCAGATTCTTATGCAATCCAAACAATAATTATCTGATTCTCTTTTAATGTATTTGATTTTATTGTATCTGATTTTATTTGATCTTGTGATCTTCGTAGATATCATATACATATATAAATACAGTGTAAAGTCACTCTTGATAAACAGGCAATACAATACAATATACTTTCAATCACCTTCCTTCTTGTGTTCTATCACCATTTCTAGCTTCTGAAATGAGTCTGCTCGTCGGCGTAGGCAGCCTTTGATAGCTTCTCCGGCGACTGAGGTTAGCCAAAGTGGCCAACCAGCGACGATAAGCTCTCCTTCAGAGCTACGAGGAATGCTAACAATCGTGACCATATGATGCTGGTCTCCAGTTCTCCCCAAATCCATTGTTGCGCATCTCTAATGGTAAGTTTTTGTTTGTTCATCAATATTACTGCTTCTTCTTCTTCTAATATCGTCCTTTGGAACAATGCCACTAGCTCCATTTGCTTTCGACAAATGGCGCACAGAACCTTCTTTGCAGCCAATATGTGCTTCAATCTTTTCTCTCTTGGATGTGAAAGAAGTGACCAATTGCACAGGAGATTTGTCAAACTCTTTTTGTGTGTCACTGTTTGTTAATACTCCATCCCAGCCCATAGTGCATCAGCCTAAGCCCATCCAAACCTACATTCGCAGGGGTAAGATGAGGAAGAGTAGCATGGCCACATAGGCAGGCTGTTAGGCAGTCTATTGGGAGTTTGTTATGGAGAGAGAGAGATTGTATAGAGGCAGTAGTATATGATTGAATGTAGGAAAACAGAGGGGGACATCGGTTAAGAATTGTCTAGTGTATTGGCCTGGGAAAATTCCTCAGGAGGGTCTATAGCTGTAACTCTTACCTTATACTTAAATAATACAATCTCTACAGTTACCTCTATCAATTGGTGCCTTCATTGAGAGCTTGTGGAAAGTAGAGATTGTATGCAAACTAGGATGGAGGCTAGGGTGGCTGCTGTAGAAGCGTCTCTTAGGAGACAAGAGTCGTCACTGTCGGCTCAAGAGGCATTGGTAAAATTGCACGATGTTACATTGAAGGACCATCGAACGCAGATGAGTACCCTGATGGCCAGTGTAGAAACGTTGGCTAAATCACAAGGTCTACTGTAGACGGAGATGAAGGAGGGATTCTTATCCTTAAGGGCAAGAGACGCGCAAAAACATAAGGTGGGTGAAGAGGAGAATCTATCGGAGTTTACCCATAATGCGTCATCTTCAGCTGGTGGCGATAAACCAGCTCACTGCTCGTCGGTTACCACCGGCAATGGAAGCCCTCCAAGTGGACAAATGGATGCTGGGCAACGTCGACCAGGTGACCACCCCCCTTCGGTGGCCATAGAACGTGCTTTGGAGGAGTACAGGAACGTCGCACGTAGGGTCGATCTCCCTGCTTTTCACGGGGATGATCCTTTCGCCTGGGTTACTAGAGCAGAATCGTACTTCGTCATTCATGATATTCCTCATGAACTGCGTATACCCATGGTTCAAATTTGCACGGAGGGGTCGACGCTCTATTGGTTCATGAATTTACGAGAGCTGGACCCTTGTATGACTTGAGAAAGATTTAAACGCTCACTTTTCGATCGTTATGGAGGCAGGGATGAGGGAGACCCGATTGAACAACTAAAGTCGATCGATAGTTCAGCGAGGTTTAGTCGACAGCTATATCGACGATTTTGAGAAGATGGCGTCTCAGATAGGACACTTTCCGGAAGAATGGTATATGAGTTATTTTCTGGGGGTCTACGAGAAGTAATACGAAACAGGGTCAGAACCCACGATCCTCCAACCCGGGTTCGACTCTTCTCGATCGCAAGAAAGGTTGAAAGAGAGTTAGTGGGAGAGGGTGTGATTCGGCCGTGGGAGGAAGGGAGTAGACCAGGTGGCTTTCATGCAAACGTCGGGTCCCGCATAGGAATCTCCAACACTTTTCGCCCAGCTCCACCGATTCATGCAAGGGGAGATATTAAAAATGATGTGCAGGAGCCACTCAACAAGCAGAGAGGTCCCACCTCTGATGGGCACCGACCAGGGCATTTTAGATGGAAGCGGACACGTAATCTGTCCTATGATCAGCTTATGGAAAGGAGGGCCAAAGGTTTATGTTTCAAATTTGGGCAAACCTTCGATCCTCTCCACCGTTGCCCAGATAAAGAGTTTCGGCTGATCATTTGGGAAGACGATAAAGATGAAGTTGAAGAGAGTAAACAAGAAAAACCAGTCGATGAAGGGCAACAAGAACATTGGGAGCTAGTATGCAATTCAGTGGAGTTCGGAGAGTTAGAGAAGGGTCAATCTCCTCCAACAAAATCTATAGTTTTAATTGGTAAACTTCGGGAAATGCCTGTTGTTATTTTGGTTGATAGTGGGGCGAGTCACAATTTTGTGTCCAGCAGGTTGGTAGAGACTATGGGAATTACTGTTACTCCAACAAGACCATTTGGAGTTCAATTGGGAGATGGTCACCGCTCTTTTTCACAGGGAATCTATAATGGGATAAAGTTAGAGCTAAATGGGGAGGACTTCACCGTTAATGCTTATGTCTTTGATACTGGAGGTCCTGATCTCATCCTTGGTGTGGCATGGTTGGAAACTTTAGGGGTGGTGAAAGTGGATTGGAGGAATATGTATATGTCTTTTGATCAAAGAGGAATGGAGTTCACCTTGCAAGGAATCAACATGAAAGCCTCTTCCTCTCATGCTTTACAACAAATTTTAAAATATCAGAATTTGGAAATGCAAGGGTTGTTATGGTCGATGAGGATTGGGGGATCAGTAACCAAAGAAGGGAGCACATTGGAAGTAGGCCAGCTGAAGGAATTACAGTCTGTCTTGTCTAAGTTTGAATCAGTTTTTATGGAACCTCAGGGTCTCCCACCTAGAAGGGTTCATGATCATGTTATTAACTTGAAAGAGGGGGCAGTATCGGTGAATATCTGACCTTATCGACATGCACTCCATCACAAGGATGAAATAGAAAGGCAGATTCGGAATTTACTCAAAACAGGGGTTATCCGGCATAGTATTAGCCCTTTTTCAAGTCCAGTTATCCTTGTCAAGAAGAAAGACGGCTCTTGGCGAATGTGCGTTGACTACCAAGCTTTAAATAAGCTTACCATACCCGATAAGTTCCCAATACCCGTAGTGGATGAGTTGATGGAGGAATTACATGGGGCTAAATACTTTTCTAAGGTTGATTTACGTTCAGGATTTCATCAAATCAGGGTCCGGGAGGAGGACACTTATAAAACGAGGTTCTGAACTCATGAGGGGCATTATGAGTATCTAGTGATGCCCTTTGGTCTCATGAATGCTCCTACTACTTTTCAATCCACAATGAATTGGATTTTTAAACTCGTATTACGGAAGTTTGTTTTAGAATTTTTTGACGATATTCTGGTTTATAGTTCCAGTTGGGAGCAACACTTGGAGCATTTAACTTGTGTGCTAAAATTATTACTTGCCAATGAGTTATTGGCAAATCAGAAGAAATGTGTCTTCGGCCAAAGGTCTGTTGAGTATTTAGGCCACATTATTTCTTATGAAGGGGTGACAATGGATCCATCCAAGATTCAAAGTGTCCTAGAGTGGCCTACTCCTAAGAATGTCAAGGGAGTACGGGGATTCCTTGGTCTTACCGGGTATTATCGAAAAATCGTTAAAGATTATGGTAAAATTGCTAAGCCCCTTACTGACCTCACCAAGAAAGATGGGTTCAGCTGGAGTAGAGAGTCCTAAATTGCCTTTGATGAATTGAAGAAGAGGATGACTTCCTCTCCCATTCTTACTTTGCCCGATTTCTCCAAGGAGTTTTCCTTAGAATGCGATGCTTCGGGTAGAGGGTTGGGTGTTGTTTTGATTCAAGAAGGTCACCCACTTGCATATTTCAGCAAGGCTTTGGCTGAATCGACGTTTTCTAAATCAGCCTATGAAAAAGAAGTTATGGCAGTGGTAATGGCAATCCAGCACTGGAAACATTTTCTAATTGGGAGACATTTCAAGGTTTACACCGATCATAGGAGTTTAAAGCACTTATTAGATCAACGGATTCCTTCCATCGACCAACAATGTTGGCAAGCCAAGCTGTTGGGTTTAGATTTCGAAGTCATCTATAAACCTGGCAAAAAAAACAGGGCAGCAGATGCTCTCTCTCAGGTGGAAGAAGACAGATTGCTACTTTTAGCTATTTCAGCCCCGTTTTGGTTAGATATGGATATTGTTCGTCAAGAACTCAAAGAAGATGACTAGCTTCAATTAATCATTACAACCCTCCAGCAAAATGCACATTCTAAGCTTGGTTATCATTTCAGAGATGGCCTAGTGTTTTACAAAAACAGATTAGTCATTTCAAAAAAATCAGTGCTTATCCCTCAGTTTTTGCAGGAGTTCCATGCTTCACCTTCAGGAGGGCGTTCAGGCTTTCTCAAGACATATAAAAGGTTAGCTTCTGGGTTGTTTTAGTTGGGAATGAAGCCTTCCATTCAACAGTATGTTTGAGGGTGCATTGTTTGTCAGAAGAACAAATATTTGGCCATGACCCCTGCTGGCATTTTGCAGCCCCTACCCATTCCTCAATTGATTTGGGATGAAGTCTCCATGGACTTTATTACAGGACTTCCTAAATCTCGCGGTTTTGAAGTCATGTTAGTAGTAGTGGATCGCTTATCTAAATATGCCCACTTTTTACTCCTCAAGCACCCTTTCACTGCTATAATAGTGGCTGCAGCTTTCACCCGTGAGGTAGTAAGGTTACACGGTCTTCCTTGTTCTATATTGAGTGATAGAGATCCACTCTTCACTAGCAATTTTTGGAAGGAGCTGTTTAAACTACAAGGGACAGTCCTAAAGTTGAGTTCCTCCTACCATCCGTAAAAGGATGGTCAAACGGAAGTTCTAAACCGGTGTCTTGAAACTTATCTTCGCTGTTTTTCCTCTGAACAACCTAAGAACTGGTCATATTGGATAGCTTGGGCTGAATATTGGTATAACACTAGTTTCCTTGTTTCTTTCTGAAAAACTCCCTTCAAAGTTATCTATGGCCATTTAGCTCCTACCCTACTTCAATTTTCTCAAGGGGAAACTCAGGTGGAATCTGTGGAGTTAGCCTTAATTTATAGAGATGAGGCTTTGAGGCAGCTGAAACACAACCTCCTTCGTGCCCAGGTTATGATGAAGAAGGCTGCCGATTGTCGTAGGAGGGAAGTGCATTTTCAAGAAGGGGATTTGGTTTTTATGAAACTTCGCCCACATAGGCAATCCTCTGTTGCTCGAAGGATTTGCCCCAAGCTCTCAGCTCGTTATTATGGGCCTTTCCAGATTATTAAAAAGGTGGGACAAGTTGCTTATTCCTCCGGCTTCCAAAGTGTTGGATCGCGTATGGCTCGAATATTCAAAATATACTGCGGAAAAGACTATACAACATCGTGAAGTATAATCGAAAACACTAAGGATGTACGAAAATACCTTATTGTCGTGAATGGGTTGTTTCTTTTTTGGATTCCAAGACACTGCAAAATGCGAATGCCCTCTACCGGTATCCACATGAGTATGCACGATTCGGGCTGTGGCTGTGGTGTGCTATCACGTCCCGAAACTCTTTCCGAACGCCGCACGATCTTTCTCTAGGATGGTGGCTAAGGTTTCGTGACAATGGTGTCTTCTTCTTAATGAGACCTAAGCTTCTCTATTTATAGAGAAACCCTAATCCCATTGAAGCCCAATAAGTTTCGGCCCATTATA
>JAOQMR010000211.1:5453721-5464793 GCA_027563865.1 Erythroxylum pelleterianum
CCCAATTTTTGTGAAATTGGGTGGGGCTGGTTGGTATATAAGTTTTGTGTGAGAAATTGTGGTAAATGAAATAATAGGAATTTGGTTAAATTGATGAGCTATGAGATATGATAGATTTTGACGAAATAAGTTTTGATTAAGGATCAAGTAAATTCGAGTTTGAGTGTGAATGTTTTCAATTGGATATTGAAGTCACTTTGATTGAATAAAGACGTATAAGAATGAATAAAGAAAAAGAAAAATTTATATCGGATTTTTCGGATTGGTTTAGTCTTAGAGTTTCCAATGCGACGCTTTCTAAAGCCTTTTTCTAAAGATAATTGTTAACGGTTGTCGGACACGCTATTTTGTTTCAGTTCGATTTTAATTTGATTTGCTTCCGTTCTTTGTAATTCGTTCCAATGCGTGTTTCGAAAAGTTGCTTCGATTCGTTTTGAATTCGATTCTCCATTCTTTCATTTCCGTTTTCGCTTTCCGTTCTTTCGGATGCGATTGCTTTGATCCGATTCGCTTTCGGTTTGCATTTCGATTCCTTCGATTTGGCTATCAAAGCTAGGATCCGTTCTTTCAATTCCGCTTTCGCTCTTTGTTATTTGTTTCGCCATTCCGTTTTTCGTTTCGTTTTCCAGTTGGGGTCCGGTTCTGAGATCGGGTCCCAACAGTTATAGTATCAAAGCAAGCTGATGAATCATTTTCGGATCGATAGTTGGATTCCGAAAACGGGATCCAACATTATCGAGTAATCAGGAGGAACAAAACACAAATCTGTTAGAGAAGATAACAAAAATCTTGAAATGTGGGTTAACGTGGAGAGATATGGTATGATATTAAGGATACTTTTTTTTGTTGAAAAAGGAAAAGAAAAACAAAAGTCTAAGGTCTCAAGACTGCCACAGATGAGATATCATATTGTAAGAATTGTTGAATGCCCGGAATAGGACTCTCCCACAACTACCAGTACTGCGAAGAAAAATAGCCGAATTTCGCTAGGTAATCAACACATGTTTCCTTCTCTGAAGGTATGAGCAATAGAGCAATCACAGTCCTTCCTCAGATAAACCTCAGATAAAACGTAATATCTTCAACAATGGTCAAGTAAGGATGAGATTGAGGACAGTCCTGAGTAACTAGCTTGATAGCTTCCACCGAGTCCGACTCCAGCAAAACCTTTCTGAATTTTAAATCCTCAGACGTGCATAGCAACACTGTTCCTGTCTATAAACCTCAGTAATATGCTTATAAGTGAACGTTGTGAGAAGCCTAATTACTAATTAACCTCCTCTTTATCCGACTTTCTCGCCATCTTTTTCCTATACTTCAGTTAGTTTTTTAAATTCCAAGCTTATAATCAATGAAGTTAATTGTTAAACTCAAATTAAAATGTTATAACAATTTAAGATTTAAGTCTTGTAATAATTATATAAAAGTAATTCAATCATTTTAATAAAATAATATTTTCAAATTTTAAATCAAAATATTTTTTACTATAATTACAAAAAATAATAACTATAATTCACCAATATTAAATTAAGTATATAAAAATTTATAATTCTAGATAGAACATTTATATGGATATTAATTAATTTAAATTAATTATTATTGACAATCATATGTTATAATAATTATATATTATTTGAAGCCAGACCTTTTGAGGATTTTTTTATAACCTAAACCTAGCTTTTAGTATCTTCAAATTTAATTTGTTTAAACCTAAATTTAATTCATTGACTTATTATCAATGTTGGACTAAAGGTTCAAACTCATGATTTTAATCATAACAAAAGAAATACTATTATTGATTTAACCTTTAACAATTTTAGGAAGTTAATTTCTCAAAAATTTAAGCAAAAGGCCAAAGATCAAATTCAATATAAGGGCAAAATAATCAATATATCAAACTGAGCAAAGTTGAGCTCTAAGTACAATTTAAAAGAATTTAAGGGTATTTCAAGTCAACTAGACCAAGACTAAGAAAGAATGAAATCGTTTCATGTGTAATGATCATTATTATCGTCTTTTTAATTTATCATTTCATGTGTAATAATCATTATTATCGTCTTTGTAATTTCTTATTAGTAATCAAAATGAATTAATCATTTACATGTAGAGTATAATGCATAAATCTCTTAAAGGTGCCTTCCCATAGTTGGGACCCTCTTAGAATACCTCGTGGGAAACCAAAAAGAAAATCCCTTCATATTCAAGGAACATTTTATTTTAAACTTTAAAGAAGACCTCTTTATCTTCAAAATTTTTTAATGCTTTAAAAAAACTTGAAATGTTGAACATTGGTGACTTAAAGTGTTTATGAAAGTTGGTCCTTTTAGAGGATAAGCTAGTCTAGCTTAAATATTTTTGTTTAACTAGCCTAACAACATCGTATTGCTCCTAAAGTAGATCGTATGGATAGTATGGCATTGGCTAATCAATGCGCTAACTAGTGAACAAAAGACCAATTGAAATTTTTAGTTCAACTATACTTTGAGACTTGTTAGAAGTTACATAATGTATGTTAGATGTTCAACTAGACAATACCCATATCAAACAAAACCTGGCTAATTGATGGTAAGAGATTGATTAACTAAATATGCTCAAAAACTTGTTATTGTAATGACTAATTCGTATATCTAACAACCATTTGATTTGGTTTTTGGTATAAATAGGTCACATTGAGTTGTAAAAAGAATTTATGACATATTAGAGAGATGCTAAAAGCCTTAATAGATTAGAGAGTTCATTTGTTTGTTGCATAACATATATTGAGCCCTAGTCTATTGGTACGAGTAAAAAGGGAGGGTTTTGAATTATATATAGTCTTGTAATAGTTTCAATTAGGAAAATTACTGTAATATACACTGTAAGAGTTTCTCTTGACCTTGAATAAAAGCTGTAACCTGCGGCTAACCAAAATTATTTGTGATAAATTGAAATAATTGTATGAGTTCCTCTTTGCCTGTGACAAAAAAAAAAAGAAGAAGATATATGGTGGGTTCCTCCTCACACATTTAGGGAAAAGAACAACAAATTTCTAAGTGGAGCTTAGGAAGTGGACATAGGTCAAGGATTGGCCTAATTACTATGAACCAATTTTATATATCGTTTTCTACTCTCTTTTATTATTATTGTGCTTATTTTATGATTATCATTGATAAAATTTTTAATAATCATTCATTATAGTAAGCAATTCATTAATTATAACTTCAAATGAGCTAAAAAGTGATTTAACATCATTCATCCCTTTATATGTGAATTATATGGACTACTAATTGGCATTAAAGTGGATATCATTTATTGCATATAGATTTATAACAAAATTTAAATAAAGATCATTATGACACAATTGTCATCACTTTTAGCTAACGAGTAATATTATTTTTGCCTAATTCTTTAATAAAATGATTACTTGTATTTGAGAAAAATGATTAGGTATTTTCTTTTAGATAAATATTTTGATTTATAGGAGATTGTACATAAAGGTGAGTATAATAGAAATGAAATAACTCATTTCATTAAATAGTAAGGTAATACATATTTTATTTTATTTTATTTTTGCATTAGATAGAAATGTGTTATTTAAGTTTCAATTTGTTAAAATGCTAATGATATTTAGTTCATGCTTGATCTTAGGCTAAAAACTCAAATTGGGGCTTAACCTTTTTGAGTTTGATTAGTTTAGGACTTAAACTTGTAACTTGCTCAATAAAGATCTAAAATTTCATGAGTCTACTCAATTTAAGGCTTTTTTGGACAAAAATTAGGGCGTGTTTTACACGTGTTGTTACATGCAAGCTAGTTAGTCTTTAGATGTCACGATAAGAACACATAAGTTATTGTCCAGGCTAGGTGGAATTTAAGAAAAAATTTAATTTCATTTTAATTTCTAGTCTTCAACCCTAAATCAAGCACTTTTTTAACAGGTGTTTTCACCCTTTTTCTCTTCTCTCGGTTGTGTCTTTACTCTAATCCTTTCATGCATCATCACTTCACGAATGTGTCTTGACTCCAATCTCGCTTGTGCCTTCTACGTAGTGTGAGCTCTCTCTTTTGGCGTTAAAGGCGAATGGGTGGTTGGGTTTTTGGAGATCTGAAACATACATGTGCTCTGATTGAAGACCCAAGTAGGTAATAACTCATGCTCCCTTTTAATTATTGTATATAATTTATGGTGCTTCAATCTTCACTTTATTCCTTTGCCCTTTTTCCCTTTTTATGGAAAGTTTAGTTAACAATGTTACATTTAGCTAAATTACTTTATCTTCTTTAAATGGGTTTGATTATAGGGTTGAATAACTTGTAGCTTATAATTGTTTTCATGTGCAATTATATTATACATTTGTATGTAGGATATGATCAAGTTTTCTCTTCCCTGTCTATTTGACATTGTACATAGGATATGATTTATGTCATTTAGTTTAGCTTCATTGGTCGTTATCCATGTTTTGTTTATCTCTATCCGCTAGGTTTAAGATAAAATATGTCATTCATGGAAGAGATGCAGATTTTTAGGAGCAACCAAATTCAGTTTTGTAGACATCATTTAACTATCAGTGGGTGCATAATCAACATTACAATATTGTGTTGTAATACTTGAGAATGAGCTCAAGTAGTAGTTCTTCAAGGTAATGAGGTTGATTATATGATTCAATTTGTTGTTTTATTGGTTGTAATTTTGTATTGAGTTGAAATTTTTGAAATTTTCATCTTTGGTAGTAGAGGGATGCTTTTTAAGTTTGATTGGAGATCATACAAGTTGATTTCTTTTATTTACCCAGTTGAATAGGACTATGACGGAGAGGCTAAATATTTTACTGTAACTTGAAAGCACCTAGATGGATTTCATGGACTGATGAAAATCTAGGAAGAAGGTTCTATAGTTGTCGACTCTTTCCGATAATTTTGGTACATTTTTATATTGTTTTAGCTAAATATATTCATATATTTCAGTAATGAATTGCAGATTTTCTTTTATGGTAGAGTGAAAATGATTGTGAATGATACTTGGAGAATAATCTAAGAAAAGAGGGCTACTAAGGATTGTTTGGCTTTGTAAAAATTCATCCAACCAGTCATTAGCGGCCAAAATCCATCTAGATTTTTTCTTATGTGCCAATTTCTATTTTTTTAATTCCTCCAAATAAAAGAAATTTTCTTTATACTTTAGATTAGTAGTTTCTATGTGATTAGCATAAATCCTAAAATCTTCACTAAATTACTTTTAAAATATGTTCCTTTCAAGTTAAAAGTATAAGGGAGCACTATATTAAAGCCTCACTTAGAATAATTTATAGAGAGTCAATTCAATAATGGATATGTATGATTTTTTACTATAAGGAATTTCTTTGGAATGCATAATTGGACTTATAAAAGAAGTAGGAAAAAGCTTAGTCCTCTCTTGAAGCAAGTTTATTGAGAGATGAATAATTTAGTCCATAGACAAAATATTTGAGACCCTAATTCTATTTGGATCATAGGCAATCACTATAAATCCATATAGTTTGTATATATACAGAAGGATTTAAGAGTAACTCTAATAAAGATTATTTCTCTATATGATCACATTTCATTTCCTTCTTACTTGATGTTTTCTTTTTTTTCCCTAATAATGTTTCTTCCCTTAATAAAACCCTAAATTGAAATAAAGGACTACATGTTAGATTTATGCACCAATAATGTTGGAAATTAATCAATAAGTCACCCATAAAAAGTTAACATTTTGTTTCTTTATAATTGATATTTTTTCTAATTTTTAGTAATCAAACTAGAGTTGCAAATGTCACATTTTAACTTTTCCTTTAATAGAACAATCACTTAACATTTAAAGAAAAAGGGATGTAGGATAGGAGGGCAACGTATTTTTATCTATTACAAAGCATCAAATTAAGATTTAATGGGACCAACTGCTTTTCTATTATGCTTTGATTGGTAGGAAAGATGAATTTTTCTACTTTAGCAAGTAGATCTTCCATTACCCTAGTTAGGTACTTCATAAACCAATACATAAGTTAGAGTGATACTATAGTAGGCTTCAATTCACCTATTCTAAGCTACTTAAGTCATTAGATTAACACTAGTAAACATAAATAATTAGTAATATTAGAAGCACTAGAATGACATCGAATCATAAAACTCCCAAGATCCTTTATCTTTACAGGTAATTGGTCACCAAGTTGCACTACACTCCTTGGTTAAAGGAACCATAGCATAATCCTTAACTTTATTTTTTTAGAGATAATCTTCTTCAAAACTTGGTATATAAAAGGTATATTGATATGCAACTTCTTAAAAATATTTCATCCTTGAAGTTTTCTATTATTTTCTTTAGCATTTGAGGTTATAGAATGGGTAGCTTCTAGGATTTGACAGTGGTTCAAGGTGAATGCTCCTGACCATTTTCGGTTGAAGATGAAACTAATACCAGTTTGCTTATGCCCATCTCATTCATATTATCTTTCTTAGACTTCTCTAACCTTTGCACTTTCTTCTCTTTACCAATATTAGAATCAAATGTTTTACCGCTCTTAAGTTTAATGACTAATACTTCACCGAGTTTAATGGCTAATACTTGATTCTAGGACTTACCTTAATTTCAAGAGAAGATGCGTCACCCAGGGAAGACAACCCCTTCAACAAAGGAAGAAGCACGGATCAGGCGACGGTTCTGATGCATGAACTAGGCAAGACAACCCTTACACAAAGACTAGAGCGTGGATTAATCGATGGTGAAGATGCGTCAAAGAGGGAAGACGGTGAGAATTTAGGGTTTTTTGTAACTTTTACTTTTAGTGAATTTAGGGTTTCTCTTTTTTTACTTTAGGAAATTTACGAAATTTAGGGTTAAAACTTAAAACCAAGCAAGTTTGTACTCTTTTAATCGTGACATTTAAAAAAATCGTAACGTTGCCACATTGTACATTGTAATGGTGCTTGTAAAACACATCCTAAATTTTGTCCAAAAAATCTTAAATTGAGCAGACTCGTGAAATTTCAGATATTCTTCGCGCAAGTTACAAGTTTAAGTCTCAAACTGATCAAACGCAAAAAGGTTAAGCCCCAATTTGAGCTTTTAGCCTACAAACACTAATAATAAGATTATAGAAGTGCCCGCACGGGTAGCCTGGTTGGCAAACTAGCAGGGTTAGTTGGAACAAGGTCCTAGGTTTGACTCCCCGCAAGGGAGAAATGAACCGCTCTGCTAGGGGCTGACCAGGATCATACCGTGGTTCAATCCTCCAGCGGTGGTCGGGCCTGCGACTGGGAGCCCTTAGGGTTGGGGATCAACCTTTAGTTGGAACAAGATTATAGAAGTTAATAGTACCGGTTTGGTATCAAATATTAATAATGGTAATGAATTTTTTTTACTTATGTTTAATTATTATGTGATTGATTTTGTAAATAATTAATTAAATATTTTATACTATTAGTAATTAATAAAATTTATATTTAATAAATAATTAATTAAATTTATTTTAAATGATTCAGTAAATTATTAATTTTTAATAATTGTGTATGATTTTTCTTATAAATAAAATTAAAACAACTTAATTAATTCAATGATTTCCCAAAAAATGATGAACATGTTCGTATACAATAATAATTAAGAAAATAAAAATACAACTTTATCACAAAATGAAAAATAGAGAAATTAAAAACTAATCTAGAGAGATATGTTGAGAAGAACCAGAGAGAAGCGAATAGAAAGCTTCAGTTGAGACAAAACACATAGAAAAAAGGAAAAAAAAAGAACTTATGTTGAATAAATCCGAGAGAAATATTCAAATTTTTACTCATATTTAGTAATTATAAATTTTATTTTATATATAATTAATTAAAATATTTTATATTAATACATAATTAAAAAAATTCAATAATTTATAAAATATTTAATTTTTAAATAATTATGAATAATTTGTATGATAGAATAAAACTCTCAATGAATTAAAATAAAATAAATATTAAAGAAACTAAAATAAAAGATAATTTTGATGATAATAGTCGGATATTATTTTTCATTTCATATAACTACGCCTTCTTACAATAATAAAATTTCAGAATTATTTAAAATTTATTATAATTTTATTATTTCCTATTTTATTTATTAATGTCGACCAAATAACTAAAAGTTAAGAATAAAATTTGTATTCTAATTCTCACCTCTTTGTTGGTGGTTATCAAACAAGACAATTACCACTCCTTAGCATTGATTTAAGAATTTGGCATACTTCACGAGATAAGCAGGGAAGTAAAGTTACCAAGGGGTTGGAGCACCCTGTTTTACTTAGGGTGTTCTATTTAATTTGGTCCACGCAACATAAACGTGCGGATAAAGGATATCTCGTTACAGAAATATTATTTAGAGAACAACAGTGCTTGTCTCCGGAACAGATAGGTCTTCGATCCGCATTGAATAAGCCTCGTCAGTGGAACTGGAACCAACTCTTCTGTTCCTATGCCATCCCTGACAACAGAGATCAGTGACGTTTTCGTTCCACCTGGAACAAAATAATTTACGTGTTGAATTCCTTTTGTTGCTGAAGAAGAAACGATGAGAATTTCAAGAGCTAACCGACAAATGTTGAAGTTTTACGTTATATCATAAATATTTTCGTGGCCGTCAACCGATCAACTTGTAAGGCAATGCGTTTCATCTTTTTGCTTATGCCTGAAAAAACAGAGAACTCCAATCCACAACAGTTTTCGTAGGTGAAGTCTTAACATGATTAAAATATTACAAATTTCTCTTGAACTTGGCAGTAGATTAATGACATTAATTATGTTAGGTTCAATTTGAACATTTTTTAAATAATAAAGTTTAATTTCAACGTTCCAAAACATTAAATTGTTTAATAAGCAAACTTAAGTTCATTTTTTTCCCTTTTAACCTTATTGATTTGGTATCTACTTAATCATTGGTCCAACTTCCTAACATATGAAATTTTGTTCTTATAATGTAAAGCTAAAAGTTCTACTTTGAAGGCAACTTTAGGCTATTATGAAACAAAAATAAAGCTTGGAGCCAATCTTGTCAAAAGATGGATTTGGGTCTTTCTTCTTCTAGGGATTTGCTATCTTAAAATATAAGAACTAATAAAAGAAGTATAATAACATGTTTTTACACGACTAGAAGCACCAAATGGGAAGATAATATTACAGTAGCTAAAGAAGGTATCTAGAGTTAACAAGGGTACTCTTTCTCAAATTTGGCAATCCCTCTCAATTGATAACCTCCGACTCTGTCAAGTCCTGTTGCGAGTGAATTTCTCCACTAACACCCGCCACCCAGTGGAGTACACAGAGCCCATGAATATTAATGTTATTGTCACAAAATCTGCATGCATGTGTCCATCGTCGTTTAGTTCGCTTTTTAAGTGGGTAAGATTTCCTTTTAATGATCTCACAGTCTGAATGTCTGATTCAATCTCTGCCTCTGTATGTGTATGTGTTTGTGGGTCCATGTCAGTTCCTGATCGGTATCTAGCTTTTCTTCAATGAAGTTACTTTTCTCAGAGAGTGAAGGACCACAAGATTTATGTTTCAATTCAATTAATAAATCTTTTTTTTCCGTTAAATGATCAATTAATTTTTTGTTTAAACAAATTAAATATCTAAACAAATTATTTATAACTGTTGATATTAAAATCAAATTTTAAAAACATTTGCCATACAACACGTCATTTACAAGAAAAAAGTACCTAAGCAAGCATACAGTAACTTTGCGATTTGGCAATGTAGGTTGAATTTTGATGAATGACGAAAGTAACACTTGCCAACGAAATACCGTAACCGTCGGTAAATGATTATTGTTTTGCCGACAGAAATAATACTTCCATCAGAATAAAAGGAAACGTTTGACGACGGTTTATCCCATTCTATCGGTATACGTTTCCGCTATTCTGCACATTCACCAACGGAAAGTGATACTCCATCGGTATCTACATCGATGAAAATGTTATTTACCATCGGTAAATATACTGACGGAAGATCATTCTGTTCGTATATTTACTGACAAAGAGTAAGTATCATCGGCAAATTTACCGATGACTTATTTAACGACGGTAAATTCCGTCGTTCTTATGCCGTCGCAAATGTATGTTACTGACGGAAAGTTGCATTATTCCGTCGGTTAAATTCCAACATTAAACACCCATTTTTTTGTAGTGAATAAATAATTAAATATTTTATACTATTACTAATTAATAAAAAATTATATTTAATAAATAAATAAATATATTTATTTTAAATGATTCAGTAAATTATTAATTTTTAAATAATTGTTTATGATTTATCTTATAAACAAAATATATATTGAGAGAGAGAGACAGCCACGTGACTTAGGCTTGCTTGTTATTATTTGAAGAGTTCGTGAGAGAATATACATCTAATGTTTGTTCCCAATTCGGGTTTGAAGGAGAGGATGAGAGATATACATCATTTCATTCGAGGAGAGAATATACATCTGATGATGTATGTTGAATGAGAGTGGGAGAATATACATCATTCATTTGAAGAGAGCGTAAGAGAATATACATATACATCTGATGTTGAATTACATCAGATGTATATTGATGTATGTTCTCTCACGCTCTCTTCAAATGTTGAAGTACTTCAGATGTATATTCTCTCGAAACCAGATCCTCTATCCAGTTTTATTCTGTCTTATTCTGTCTCATGAAATCTCAGCCATTTATTTTGTAGGACCCACGTGGACCTCATGCGGACCTCACATAAATAAATGACTGAGATTTATTGGACACAATAAGACACCACAATATTGGACATGAGATTTGAACTCTATTCTCTCACGCTCTCTTCGAATGAAATGATGTATATTCTCTCACTCTCTCCTTCAAACCCCAACTTCAGAAGGAGCGCAGATTACCTGTCCAATTTACTCTGACTTACTCTGTCCAAAACCCATACGACGTCGTTTCTGCTTAGCACGCCCGCAGTGTTTGAAGAGAGAGCAGATGACTTCATCAGACTAATAAATGCAAGCCGCCTAGCAGCTTGGCTCGGAGAGAGAAGAAAAATGCAGAGCCATAAGTACAATATTGTACATGAATGCAGAGCCATAC
>JAOQMR010000211.1:5497912-5510929 GCA_027563865.1 Erythroxylum pelleterianum
GGGTTAATTATTAACCCACAATTAATAGTTGCTAGGAGAGGTTAAAGAACAACAAATTAATGAAATATGCTTAATTAGGGTGTAGGTTGAGATTGAACAAATGAATCTGGTCCCTACCAAATTTCCCACTTTTATCATTTTTTCATGTTTTCTTTAATTTTTTTTATTAGTTAGTTTCATTTTATTTTCTTCTTTCAAAAACAAACCCCCCTCCCCCGCCCGCTAAACCTAAACATCGATTAATTTTATTTCATTAACTTTACACACACTCTCAGTGGGATCGACCTAGACTCACCACTGCTATAGTAGTAGGTCTAGTTATTTTATTTTGACTAGCATAACGACGCGCGGTCAGGTATTTTTTACAACTTTTTCATAACATTTAGGTTAGATTAAAATAATTAAGGCAAACTAGGGATTTTTCACCTTTAGTTAACATTTTAATTAATGCTTTAATTAGTTAAATTAATTAAGTTTAAATTTACGATATTTAATAATATTATTAATCTAATTTAAATATTTTACTTTAAGCACATGAATCTCACACTTTCAAGTTTAATCCATGTGATGCGGTGTGGACCCACATCAATATTATAATGACCTGATAGAAGTTCCCCCCTTAATTTGATGTTCTTGAACTCTAAACATGTTTATGAAATTCATGAATTTGTCTATTGAAAGTGTTTTTTTTAATGTCAGCTACTTGGTCTTCCCTTTTGCAAAACTTTAGCTTAACCTCTCCTTCTTCAATAGAATCGCTTATAAAATGGTGCATGATAGAAATGTTGTTGGATCCCGCTTGATTCTGGAATCCAACTCTTGCTTTGATACCACCTATGTTGGATCCCGCTTGAGTCCGGAATCCAACGCTTCAAAATACCATAATCCTGAGCGTGGTTCCTTGTAATCTCCTTAACCATCATCAGTTCATCTTCATTCTCATAGCATCCCAAAATTTTCCTCACAATTTGTTCAATGGTGTGCCCATACTAATTAATCACCATACTCGAACTCATTTCTCTTATTTGTGAACAGAATTTGCCAATCTTTAAGCTAGAATTTCAATTTGACTTCTTCAAAGAAATCATAGCTCTAAGTCTCTAGTTTGCTTTGAAGCAAGAATCATCTTAATCGGAGCTCTATAGCTCAAGTTATGCTTAAAAATCCAAAGTATGTTCATGGCCTAATCGTGCTCTCCCAACTGACCCCTTACTTTCTATCAATCAAATATTTTGAATTCGAAACCAATGGCTATAAAATTTTATGGGACGGTAGGAGAATGTGTTAGAAATCTAACGCCTCAAGAATCACCTCAATCGGAGGTCGGACGAAGAAGTTATGGCCAAACTAAGCCAACATGTTCATGACCTCACTCACATTGAACATGCCTTGGCACAATTGACATAACTCTCTCTAAGGATGTCGGATCAACTTCATTTTTAGACGGTTAGAAAGAAGACATCTAGGGTTAAAACTTCCATGAAGACACAAAATCAAATTCTGTCTTTTTCTGGGTTAAAACACACGGACCGTGTGACCCAACACGATCAGGCCGTGTAACTTTCTGTTGAAATAGTGTTCCTGCGCTGGAAACACACAAGCTGTATGATTTTACACGGGCAGACCGTGTAACCTTCGGGTGTAACAAAATTTTCACCCTCCAAGACCCCTCCAAAGGATTCTAAACCCATCCTAGCATCTCCTTTTCTCATAATCTTGCCAAATTCAACTCTTTCTAGTCCGATATCACGTCATGAACTCTAATGGTTCGGGAAAACATGTCCTATACGACATCCTAACTTGTAATGATCATAACTTACAACTCCGATATCAAAAAATTGCATACTTTATAGCGTTGAAAAGCTATAAAGATGAACTACAACTTTCATGAAGGCAACTTTGGCTAATTCTACCTAGATCGATACAGTTTTCCCTTGGAAATCAGCATACACATTTTACCCTCATGAAAAACTTAACATTCATCCCAACTTTACTTCCTCTATTACAACATCATTCAAAACAATTCAACTTCTAATTGGAATTCATCTACACTCAACCACAATTCATATGACTCTTCATATTCAATAACATCTTATCATTCACCATAATCCTATCTTGTTTTTCCATAATATCTCACATATATAAATAACAATGATTCATGCTTAAGATTTATCAACTCATCATTCATACAGCATTCATATTTCAAGTCCATACACAAATCCATATTTCATTTACATCATAGGATAACTGTTTACAAACTTTAATGGCATTTCAAGCCACATTACATCATCAATCTTAAAATCCAAAATACAATCAATGATACAAAATCTTATAATTCTCAACACATGTTTAAAGTCTCATTTTTACATCAATCTAACTTAAAAATACAACATATGCATAATAAAACAATTGCCTTGACTTTCTTTTATCCGATCTCTTTCTCATCACCTGGAGATGGGAATGAAAGGGGGGTGAGCTTTATGCTCATGGGTAACAAGCTTATAACAAAAAAAATAAGCAAAATCATTCAAAAGTTCATTGTCATAGAAAATTCTTGTTGAAATTCATAAAACACTTGTTTCTCAAATTCTCATCATATAGCTCAAATTTACAAACCACAAAACATGAATGCATCAAACTTGTTCATATATCATAAGCATACAAGCACATCAAAATGGTTTGGGTAGATCCATAAACATGACGAACTACACAATTCCACATAATGGTCTTGTGTAATCGGAAACTTGAGAGAGACCATGAAGGAGCTCCGTGCCACTAGCGGACAGGCGGGAGAAGCCTATTCTTAGGTCAACGTGCACGTGACAATTCTTGGATGGACTACCAAAACCCACATAACATGTATTTCAAACTTGTTGCCCAAAATGGAACTTTTCGAAACTTGATTTTTCATAAACATGAGGTATTTCGAAAACAATTTCCAAAAACATGATTTCTTAAACATGAATCCTTTCAAAGAAATCATTTTCGTAAATCATCACACAATTCACATATCAAACATGTAGCAATTCCACAATTCATTCAAGACACAATTAATGCAACACTTATGATGCAATTTAAATCATTAAATTCCTTGATTTAAAGAAAAACAAAAATGGGCTTATTTACTCAATTATAAACATGTACCTACCTTATTTCCTTGCTTAATACTTGTTTAAAAAGCTTCTACTCTTGCTCCTTTTTCTTGTCTTCCTTGATTTCCTTTAACAATTGACATAATCCCCAAATTAATGGACATTCTAATTGAGAAACCCATAATACGCAATCATAAAATTGATCTTAGAAAACTTAAACTCAAACATTTCTTAAGCTATATGAACCAAAATCTCTCTAAAAATCCAACAAATCAAAACTGCTCTTACCTTGATTCTTCACCAAATGAGGAGTTTCTTGGCTCTAATGGAAGCTCTCATCCTCCTCTTTCTTTTTTCTTCTTGAATCAACTCAAAATCTCTTCTTGAAATCCAAGACATGAAGAAACCCTAACTTTTCTTCTTCTTCTCTCCTAAAACCGAAACTCTCCCTCTTTCTCTCTTAATTTTCATTCTTCTTGCCTTTCTCTCTTCTAATTCACATTTCTCCCCCTTCTTAAAAAGCAAGACCACCTTTTATTTACAAGTTTGCCATTAATGAGTGAGCAATGACCTCTTTATCCCTCCTTCAAAGCCTTATAACCTTAATGCTTAAATGTTTTTCCCAAAAAGCCCTCATACATATACACTCTTGCTACTTAATTCAACCAAACCATATATTAAAATGCAACCAACATTAACACAATAATTGACTCCAAATAATAATTAATCTTGCAAAACCTCACAATTATTTAAAATCATGCTTAACTCCTTCCAAAAATCAAGACATTTTTCTAATCATACAATTGAAGGAATTTGATAGCACTTCCTTCTAGAAAAATGTTCATCATTGTCTCAATTTTCTAATGACACCAAAATCATTCAATTTGGTTCAGAAATCTGAAAATTATACACCAAATATTTTTGGACTGTTCTTATACTGAAACATTATTCTATGCTCAACTTCCATCCAGAAATTGAAATTCTTAGAGACTAAATTGAAACTCGATTTTACCAGACAATTTGTAGCCTTATATCCCTAGTTTACTCCAAATCAAAAATCATATGATTCGGATAACTAGAGCAAAAGTTATGGCTAAAACACCGAAGCATACTCAATGAACATGTTTCAATTACATTTTCCAGCTTTTTAACTTCCAACATTTCACATATAACCCATCTTGTATCTAAACCATCTTTTCTATTTCATTTCAAATTCAAGAATGCTCCTTTTCTCAACACATGAACAATCGCCAACAATTCCTCAATTAATCGAAAAGTTCGGGGTCCAACAAATGTGGCAAGTTTTGCTATGATATTCTAGATTTCTTCCAATGTCAGTAGCTGGTTTATTATTATAAAACATCACAGTAGCTTCCTTTTGCTTCTCACCAACATGTTCAAGAATTCTCCTTAGCCAAATGACTTATGAAGTAGCAAAACCTGCTCTAACATATTTAGTTTCAACTAATAATTATGCTACACTTTATTGTTTTTTGGATGCCCAAGAAAAAAAACTTCAGAACCAGGTGAAAAACAATGTCCTTATGTGTTTTTCATATCATCAACCAATTATTATCACAACAACCAAGAAATATTGTATCAACTCCTTTGTTGAATTTTATGCCAAAATTGGTTTCCTTTGATATACCACATCACTCTTTTGGTTGCTCCAAAATGTATTTTACTGGGATTGTTAAAAAATCTTGATAATAAACTTGAAGCATACATAATATCAGGTATTGTGGTTGTAAGATAAAGTAAATTTCTAATCGAACTTCTAAACAAAGTAGGATCATCTCTCTTTGCTCCATCTTTTTTTACAAGTATTTCATTCACAACAAGAAGTGTGGATAAGGACTTGCAATCTATCATGCCAAGCTTTGCAAGAATATTTTCAACATGCTTCTTTTGACAAATAAAAATTCCATAATTTTGTTAATAATCTCCATACCAAGAAAATGATGTAACAATCTCATATCATTTATTTCATATATTTTCATCATGTATTCCTTAAATTTAGCAATACTTTTCTTAAATCCTAGCTTCATAAAATAAGGATCGATTTGACTATATCAAGCCCTTAGTGCTTTCTTCAATCCATACAAGGCTTTCTTTAATTTATACACTTTATCCTGCTCTCCTTCTTGATAGAGCCTTGAGCTCGTTGAATATGCATTTCTTGATTCAATTATCCATTTAAAAATGCAAATTTGACATCAAGTTGATAAAGATTCCATTCTTTTTGGGTTGCCATGGCAATTAGAGTTTGAATGTCAAGTCCTGCGACTGTTGAAATTGTCTCGTTGTAGTCAATTTCGAGTTATTGTAAGTACCCATTAGCCACAACTCTTGCTTTCTTCCTTTGAATTGAGCCATCTACATTGAGCTTCAGGTTGTAAACCCATTTCAATTAAATGATCTTCTTGTTTATAGTTTTTTCTTTGGAGTTGAACATGGAGAACTAGAACTTAAGATTGTCTAATGTTTCTTCATCCTCCTCTTTTTCTTCATTGTCATACTGTAAACCAACTCCTTTTTCTATGTTTTTATCATTCCAATTTAAATGGCACTTTCATCCAATAAAATATCTCAACAAATAAAAATTTTGTTATTCTTAAAGGTTTATAACTGATAGCCTTTAAATTTAGAGATATAGCCATCACAAATACAATTTTCACTTACTTCATCAAGTATAGTTCTTTTCTCCTTTAGAATTTGAGTATAACAAAAACTTCCAAACACCTTCAAGTGTTTCACCAATGGCTTCCCTCCACTACATGTTTCAATTGGAGTTTGATTTCATACAATTTTTAGGACTTCTATTTAGCAAATACAATGTTGTATATAATGTTTTAGCAAAAAAAAAATCTTTAAGTAGTCATTTGTCATAAATCATTGATTTTGCCATCTCCTTCACAATTTGATTCTTTCCTTTAACTACATCATTTAGTTGTGGCATATATCAAACTGTGAGTTGTCTTTCTATGCCTTCATCTTTTAAAAATTCTTGAAATGTATTTGAAGTATGCTCTTTTCCCCTTATCACTCCCAACACATTTTGTTTTATAGCCACTTCGATTTTCAATAAAACTTTTGAACTTCTTAAATATTTAGAACATTTCAGATTTTTGTTTCATGAAATACTCCCAAGTCATTCTTGAAAAAACATCAATAAAGAGAATACAATACTTGTTACCTTTATAAGATGTTATCCCCATAAGCCTATAAACATTCCGTACAAACAAGCTCCAAATTTTCATTGGCTCTTCATGCAACTCCTTTAGGAAATGGTTATCGATGTTGCTTTTCACGTGCATATCCTTCACAAACTTCACATTTCTCCTTAATTCTTCGCAATTCATAAGCCATCCTCTTTTGTTGATGGATTTTAAAACTGCAAAAATTTAAGTGCCTATTTTTTTGTTCCATAGCGATGAGTATTCAATTACTTGACTTTTCAACGCTTGATCAGATCTCCACCATAATTGAAATTTATTAGAAAGCTTTGGTTCTTCTCCGTTGGAATCTTGGCAATCAGCTGTCGACCATCTTTATTCTCAAAACTAATTGCATATTTATGCTCCAATAGTTGTCCAAGACTCAACAAATTCCAAATCTAGAGCATACAACACATCACGAATCATCTTCTTACCATTCTTTGTATTAATACCTTTTCCCATAGTTACTTGTGCTTTCACAGACCCATCCATATTAACAAAAATAGACATATCTCTTGCCATATGATTGTTGTACCTACTATCAAGATATCACACATAATTATAATATTAAATAATTTCTTTAAAAAGTTTTCCTTATTTATTGTACTTTGTCTTTTTCTTTTATTATCAAATGTAAAAAGGAATTGAGAAAGTATTTATTTTTCTCTTTTTTCAACTTTTATTGCAACTTTTGAAAAATATATTCATCTAATATTCTTACTGTTTTATTATTTCTAAAGTATAAAAAAACCACAAAAAATATTTTTTAAAAATATATTCATCTAATATTCTTACTGTTTTCTTATTTCTAAAATATAAAAAATCACATCAGTTTTAAAATCACGAATTTTGTATTTGTACTAATTATGAAATAATTATGCTTACGTATCTTTTTTTTTTCATTTTCATTTCTACTGATGTTTCTCTTTTCCTTAAATAGAGTCATTATTTTTTTAAACACGGATGTTACATGCTTACCTTGACAATAAGGTAAGACAAAGCTGAAGTACTGACTAGCATTACCTTTAATTTCAAGATAGCGAGACTCCGTCGAAACATATGGAAGGAAATGTAAAGCTCAGAGCAAGGTTGTAATAGATTAGAACGACTTCCATTACTAAATCACATTAGCTGTGACCTTAACAGGCCATTAAACATACGATAACAACAGAGTTTGAACAAACCATAATAACACGAAACAAAGGGCTTACAATTGTGATAAAACACTTATTTAATGCTGCAACACTATCATCACAACATAGAAACGAACTAGAAGTCACCAGGTCACACAACTCAGTTACCACCACGAAGGCGAAGAACAAGGTGCAAGGTGGATTCTTTCTGAATGTTATAATCAGCAAGGGTCCTCCCATCCTCGAGCTGCTTACCAGCAAAAATCAACCTCTGCTGGTCTGGAGGAATACCCTCTTTGTCCTGAATTTTTGCCTTCACGTTCTCAATAGTGTCTGAACTTTCCACCTCCAAGGTAACAGTCTTCCCAGTAAGGGTCTTAACGAAGATCTGCATCCCACCTCGAAGACGAAGCACCAAGTGAAGAGTAGACTCCTTCTGGATATTGTAGTCTGCAAGTGTTCGTCCATCCTCTAGCTGCTTTCCAGCAAAGATCAGTCTTTGTTGATCAGGGGGAATGCCCTCCTTATCTTGTATCTTGGCCTTGACATTGTCGATCGTGTCAGAGCTCTCAACTTCCAGGGTGATGGTCTTTCCAGTAAGTGTTTTCACAAAAATCTGCATACCCCCACGCAGTCGAAGGACCAAATGAAGGGTGGACTCCTTCTGGATATTATAATCCGCCAGGGTGCGACCATCCTCAAGCTGCTTCCCTGCAAAGATGAGCCTCTGCTGGTCAGGTGGAATGCCCTCCTTATCCTGAATCTTGGCCTTAACATTGTCTATTGTGTCAGAGCTTTCGACTTCCAAGGTGATTGTCTTGCCAGTGAGGGTCTTAACAAAAATTTGCATGCCACCACGTAGACGGAGGACTAAGTGAAGGGTGGACTCCTTCTGGATATTATAATCTGCCAGGGTGCGACCATCCTCAAGCTGTTTTCCAGCAAATATCAGCCTCTGCTGATCAGGTGGAATGCCCTCCTTATCTTGAATCTTCGTCTTGACATTATCAATTGTGTCGGAACTTTCAACCTCAAGAGTTATTGTTTTGCCAGTAAGGGTCTTAACAAAGATTTGCATGCCACCACGAAGACGGAGGACCAAGTGAAGGGTGGACTCCTTTTGAATATTGTAATCTGCCAGGGTGCGGCCATCCTCAAGCTGTTTTCCAGCAAAAATCAACCTCTGCTGATCAGGAGGGATGCCTTCCTTATCTTGAATCTTGGCCTTAACGTTATCAATGGTATCGGAGCTTTCAACCTCTAGGGTGATTGTCTTGCCAGTGAGGGTTTTCACGAAAATCTGCATCTGTTAAAGAGCAAAAGACACCGCGTCTCAGTATTGAGAATCCATAACCAACACCACAGACCCGTAAGGCAATTGAACATAAATATACCAGCATATTGTTGAAATCGTGATAATATTTACCAAAACACAAGGTGATGGACACAAGAAACCAAAGAATATTCTTCACTCGAGGGGAAACATCAAGATCATAAACCAAATTTAAACGAGGAACAAGGTACGTATCTTTCGTGGGTACATCCAAGAAAAAGAAATTCACAATTCTTAACCAAATAGTTCAATCAAGGAAAAAAAAACCCATCGAAGTCATATATCAAACAAGAGAGACACTCCACCAAACATCAATCGCCTCCATAAGAAAGCACAGAATGGGGATGACAAACAACAAATAGCTTAATCTCCGGATCTAATCGGGAAAAAAAAGAACCCAACAAGCCACCTTGAGTCTTAAGAAAATTCATCCTACAATCGGAACACATACACCACCAAGTGATGAAATTTGAAGCAGAACAGAGCATCATAGGACAATTAACATATCTAGAAGTCGAGCAAATCAAAAGAAAAATAATAACAAGAAACACATAGTCTAAGAATCGAAATCAAAACAAGCGATACCTCTTAACCCTAATCAACAAAGCCTACCTTGAAACTTGAAAGAGAGGGAGAAACCACAATCTGTTTGGCAATTGGCTATAGAGAGATTAAGGAACTATGTCAGAATGGGATTCAGCCCTAGAGCTTGTTTCTTTAAAAAGAGGTCTTCAAGGTCGAAATTACGAAATGCCCACCGACTTACTGGTCGCATGTGCTAGCTTACCGGTCGCGTGTACATGTGGACATCTTTACCCTTGCCACCACGTCAAGGTTACTTGTGCTCGTTAAATTTTAGCCATTGTTTGGATTCTCCGTAGAGGTGAATGAAAGAAAATATTGAGAGAAAAGAGAAAGAAAAGAATGATAGGAAAATGTGATTTTCTTGCTCTTGTTTATTTTTCTAATTTATTAAAGGAGATAATTGAATGGAAGAAAATTTTATAAGACCTTTATGCCTTTGATTATAGAATTTATTTATTTTTATTTGTTAAATTTAATAAGGATACAATAGTAATTTATTTGTATTAGGCTTATCTTGTCTCCTTTCTCACCAATTTGGTGGGAAATATATTTGGTCTAAATTTCTCTCTTGTTCCTCTTTATTATCTCTTTTCTTTTATTTATTTTTGTCTAAACAATAAAAAACAAGAAAAATGTAATTTCGTTCCATTCTTTCCTCGTGCCTTACTTGAATCCAATCAAACGCTTAGTAACACAACGTTATGATGTTCCCATTTTCGTTGTTATAATTATTTGGCTTTGACTTGTTGGTTGTTTGGTTTTAGTTTTCCAATTAATTTTAGATATTCGAAATATTCATTTACACAAAATTAATTGGAATAAATTCAATTATTTAACAATTTTAACAATGAGTTGAAACGATTGAATATTAAGAATTTCAATTATAATTGTTTATTTTTAGTTCTAAGAGTCCAAATATTATCTTCTATGGTCAATAATTACGTCTTGGAGCTATTTGGTCCGAGAGTCCAAATATTATTTTCTATGGTCAATAATTACGTCTTGGACCTATTTGGTTCAACCAAACTTTTTTTAATTCAAAATATATAATGATGTCGTTTTAGTTTGCACAAATCTTCTTTAATTCAAAATAACGTTGTTTTCAACATAACGTGGATAGGTGCTAGTCCAAGTAAGATTGGAAGTCCTAGACCATACGATTATCATTCTTTCTTTTTGTAAAGAGACCTCAGGATTCTAGTGACACTACTTTTTCTCGTTTTCTATTGTAAGTTGAGAATCTGCTTGAAAAAAAAACCTATCTAAAAAAACCATGTTTCTGTTCAATAATATTTTTGTAGATTAAATTACAAGATAATCAGTTATAAAAGTGCTCCGATTCTTAATGCATGGAATACCAAATCAAATATGGGGTAAAGTAGCAAATTAATATAATCCTTTATGTAATATAAATATATTGTATAACTAAAAGAACTCCCTTTTTGTATATCATAAAGTCAAGAATTTGCTCTAAACATCGGTAAGATTTCGAGCAACAAATAATAACATTAAATTGATTAATATTGATATGCTTTAATTAATTTACATAAAAATTCATAACTTTGAAGCATGTATAAATAATAAAATTAAAGACTTACGTTGTAAAGATAACAAATTTTGATTGGAGCACATCCTTAATAAGTAGAAGTAAGACAAGAACAAACTAATTCAAAAAAAAAAAGACAAGAACAAACTATGATTAGAAATGGCAATGGGTATGTTTTAAAAAAAATTAAAAAAAACGACATTATTTTTGACAAAACTATGTCATTTTGCTATGGCCCAGTCTGGTCAAGCAATCTCAGTCCATGACGGCTCAACCCGGGCCGAAGTCGAGCCGGGCCACATTTGTTATCCCTAACTATAATGAAAAAATTTAGGGTTTTTTAAATATAAATTTCCAACCTTTGCAACATACCACTTGAATACTTTCTTGAATTTCATCAATTAAAGTTAAATACATTTTATGGTGAATTCAATCTTAGTGGTTAGGCTTGGACAGGATAGGTGAATGAACCTAAAGGCCTAGAGTATGGTTAATAATATAATTTTCATTTTGTAGATGACCCTAATATCACATACATATGATTAAGGTGTTAATTGTCACAAGATTATCCTAATCCGTATAATTTTATTCAACATGCTCCCACTTGGACAACATGATCATACCGTAATGCTTTCACAACAATATGCATAACCAAACTGATCATATACAATTAATACACTACTATAATGTATTGTTCCTACATAATATTTAGGCACTTCCAACCCAAAAGTATAATAATAATATCAATATGGATTCATCATAATGAATATCATTGATTTGTTAGTCATCATAAACGTAGAGTTAGAAAATGATATAAATAGTGAACAAAATTCATAATATGCATATATTACACGAATTCTAAGCAATCTTTAGAAAATATACATAAAATCAAAACTCCCAATGAAATTAAAAGAAATTAGGCTCTTAATGATCTCATACGAGATACATATTCTTGAAACACACAAATAGATAAGTCTTTAGTTAATGATTAGGCCAACACATACTGCTCGTAAGCATGTGCTCATTAGTAATTAGAAATTTTGCAACTTTCTTTTAAATAAAATGCAAATTAATGTCAATATGCTTAAAATGAGAAGTGTTCCTAGTGTTTCAAGATAAAGACTAAACTATGAAATTGCCATAATATAATTTTAGTAGCCTCGAAATAGAGTCCATAACTCTCAATGCTAAAATGAAGTTTCACAATCATATTGTATGACAAATAGTTTCACAACATATCATATACTTTGCTTCAATGGTTGAAGAAGTTGTAAGTGTTTGTTTGACACATTTCCATGAAACAACTCCTCTTAATATAATAAAGTTGTACCTAGAAGTGGCTTTCTTATTATCCATGTAGTTTGCATAATTGAAGGTTTTTTTTTTAAAGAGTAGTGATATGTTGATATGTCAATATAAGATCCTTAATACCTTGAAGATACCTCCTAACTTCCTTAACTTTTCAATATATTTATGTAAGATTTCTTAAGGATCTATCAATCACAAAGGAAATATCAAGACATGTGTATACTTAAGCACAACTGCCAATAACTAAAGCTTAAGGGACTACTTTCATTTAATCTCTCTCAACTTCATTTTAAGGACATTTGACCTTGTAGAACTAACTACCCTTCATTATTGGAGCCTTTACAGAAGAACAAGATTGCACATTAAACCTATTTCAAATATGATCAATATAGGTGCTTTGAGACAATCTGATAACAACATTAGACTATCACAAAGAATTTGTATGTTTAAAACTTACAATGCTTCACCACAATCCTGGAACATAATAATTTGAAGATACGTGAGAATTCCTTAGATTTTTTTAGTGTTTTTTTTCCTAGAATTCTTACTTTTCAATGGTTTTATCTAGGATCTCATTCAATAAATCAATATTATTAGCAGTAAGTAAGATATCATCAACATATAAAATTAGAAATATGTACTTGCTCTTACTAACCTTCATATATATATATTGATCAACAATTTTTTAATCATCACTAGTGATAATTTCATTAAACACGATATACTTTTGCCTTAAAGCTTGTTTCAAGCCATAAATTGACTTTTGGAGCATACAAATCATGTTTTCTTTTCCCACTAACAT
>JAOQMR010000211.1:5516549-5535455 GCA_027563865.1 Erythroxylum pelleterianum
TTTTATTCTTAATTATATTATTAAACTCATTATTATTATTATTATTATTATTATTATTATTATTATTATTATTATTAATTATTGTTATTATTATTATTATTTATAAACTTTAAAATAATAATAATTATTAATTATTTTTATTATTAATTATTGTTCTTATTATTATTATTTATTATTATAAATTTTAAATTTATTAATATTATTATTATTATTGTTATTATTATTATTATCATTATTATTATTATTATTAAAAATTTTAAACTTATTATTATTATTATTATTGTTATTATTATTATTATTATTATTGTTCGTATTATTATTATTTATTATTATAAATTTTAAACTTATTATTATTATTTATTTTTATTTTTATACGAATTTAATTATTTTATTTTATTAATTTTATTATACGAAATTAATTATCTTTTATTATTATTAATTTTATTATACAAAATTAATTAACAACAATAACAACAACATTATTGGTATTAATACAGAAACTTAAGTTACAAACCAAACATCATTTTTTATACCCATTCCTTTCTACTATTATACCCATACTCATTCCCAAATCCGTGCTCAAACCAAACGCCCCTGAGCCTTAGACCTTACGAAAACAAGAGAGACGAATACTCTTTGACACTAACGCCCCTGAGCCTTAGACCTTACGAAAACAAGGAAGACGCCAGTGGTAAGTCCCCAAAATTCATAAAACCTCCCAATTCCCAATCCCCAATCCCCAATTCCGATTTCAGTGAACTATCCCTCACCGCGAATTGGGGAAATCGGTATTTGGAAGTAAATAATCCTCCGATAATGTCAAAAACCGATACTTCAAAGTCCAATCTCCTGCCTTACGCCAAAGTCCACCCTGCCAACGATCCTGATGCCGATCCCAATTCCTACTCTCTCGAGAAGTTTCGGCTTTACGAGACCAGACAGGTATGTGAATGGGGTGCAATCTATGAAATTTTAAGTCTTTGTTGTGTTGGTTATGTTTTAATATAAAGGAAATGTAAAGAACGATAAGATAATGTCGTTAAAATTTGTTTCCTCTAGATAATTTTATGTTTCTTGAATCCATATACTTTGTTTTCTTATCTGAGCAGAGGTTTTACCTAGTTGGGAGTGATCGGAATAAGAAATTCTTTCGGGTGTTGAAAATTGACCGGTCAGAGCCATCTGATCTCAATATTAGTGAAGACCCGGTGATTTACTCACCACAAGAAATAAAAAACTTGCTTCAGCGGATTGCAGAAGGAAATCGTGCTACTGGGGGCCTGAACTTTGTGGCGAAGTTTTATGGAATTGCGGGCTAGTGTTAATGCAATGTTTTGTTTTTGCTCATTTTGATGATAGATGGTTTTCTTTGAGATAACAATATATGTGCTTTACGAATTCCAGGTTGCATGAAGTTTCTTGAATCATATTATTTGATTTTAGTAACAAAGCGCCGCCAAATAGGATGTATTTGTGGTCATGCAATATATGGTATAGATGAGACCCAGTTGATTACAATTCCACATGTAACAATTCAAACTGATTTGGCTCATTCAAAAACCGAGCTGAGGTACTTGACTTTCCTTTTGCTTGCATATAGTTGATTCTTGTTTGCTTGGCTTACTTTCTTTTGTGTCTCATGTCTGTTTGTTACATTTCATTCTCTAAATGGTTTTTTAGTCTATGTATTTTTTTGGCATTTCATACTTGAAGTTAGATCTCATTGGCATAATGGTTGCATGATTTACATATCTAGTGCATTTTAGCTTTGTCACGACACAGGATGAGACAAACTGTTACTTACTTATGCTTGTTTTATGCTCCTGCACCTTTATGTATCCCATTTACAACAACAAAAATGAGTACTGAAAAAAATCAAAATTGTTGAGTTGGTAATTGATATTGAAGTTTGTCTGCTGAGACACCCAGGGATAGAAATGATGGGATTTGAAAATATAATTATCCAGTGCTAGTGTATCCAATTATTGCGGCAAATGCTGGACAATATGGGATTAGCATAGTTCGATAAAATTATCAAATACCTGCATATGTATGCACAAACATACGTTGTTTTTATTTGCATGTTGCAGTTCACACTTCAAAGTTACTGATTTCAAGGAATGTGTGGAACTAAAGTGATATCGTTTTTAGATATACTTGTTGCAATTCTATTGCCAGTGTTATAGTTGGTATGCTACCAGTGAATGGAGGTGCATGTTTTGAATTTACTAATTTACATCAATAAGATATTGGCCTTAGAATAGTTTCATTTTTCTTTAAAATGCAGGTACAAGAAGTTATTATCTAGTGTGGATTTGACAAAAGATTTTTTCTTTAGTTATACATATCCCATTATGCAAAGCCTGCAAAAGAACATGTTAACAGTGGGAGACGAGAATATGCCATATGAAAGCATATTTGTGTGGAATACGTATCTAACACAAGCCATTCGATCAAGATGTGGCAATCCTATTTGGACAATAGCACTTGTCCATGGACATTTTAAGCAGGTATGCATCTCTTTTTGTTAATAGTTTTGGTCATCATAGCCGATAAATGATATTGAATTGTTTCCACCCATACTGTGCTTTTAATTTTTAGACATCCAATTAATCTCCATGTTGCTATATCTTAATATTTTTCAAGTAATTGTTCTTATACTTTCCGTTAATTGGTTCCATTCTTCTTCGGGATAAACTTTAAATGACACTGATTAATTATTTAACTATAGCTGCAATATTTCTACTTGAACTTGAACTTTTGGCTACATTAATAGTTAGACTTGAAATGGAGAAAGTTTTTCAAGGTTCTTGCAATTTTAATTGAAAGAGGATTCATGTTTAAAGAAACTTTAAATTTGTCACCTTACTCAACACTAAAATGCTACATTATACATGTTCTGGATTATGATTTCATGGAATAGGAACTATATTTCCCAATACTTGCAATCACCCGTAATCTGAAGAAACTAACTGATCATGCATGATCGGTGGATGAAGTCTTTCCAATCATTATGCCTGGTGCTCTCTTAATGTTTATCTAACATGTGAGGCCTCGTGACATTGTGGTAACAGGTTAGGTTATCGATCTTTGGGAGGGATTTTAGTGTTGCTTTGATATCGAGGCGTTCACGACATTTTGCTGGGACTCGGTATGCTCTGTCCTTGTTTTCTTTTTCAAATTGTGTTTCATATGTGATATTTTCTTTATTCTTGGTGAGTTTCTTCAAATGTGTTCATCTCATTGAGTTATAGTCTGATGCTTCTTATATTTCTTCTATACCAGATGACACCAACTTATCAAACACATATCTTTGACTTGGCACAAGTTAATGTAGCTGAATCATTGCTTTCATTTTGTTAGGTGAAAGTGTTAGAAGAGTTTGAAAATATATCATGTTGTTTGTCATTTTACTTATACTTTAGGTAAAAGTACAAAGTGGCCTAATAAATGTTCTACTTCCTATTAAGCTGGATCATGTATATCATGTGTTACTTGCTCTTTACCAATTTATCTTTGGAGAAATGTTGATTTTTTTCGAGAAATTAGCAAGTTGATATTCCAAATCGACAGAAGTAGGTACTGATATCATTTTGCTCAAGTTTCTCCTTTAAAAGATTGACAATCAACTTTCTGTTTATTCTGGACCTAAAACAACATACCTTTCTGTTTAGTTGCCCTACATTTCTATAGGCCTTAGATGAAGAGAAGCTAACACTACTGTGAAGAATAGTGGGAAAAATAGAGGGCTTGATGAATATTTAGGACCCTTGTATCATTTATATAGAAGTCATTACATAGGGAAAGAAAACCTTAGTAATAAACAGGAAATCATACACTAAAGAGGGATATCATACTCTACCTAATATAGATACTACTCTTCCTAATATAGATATTTTCTAACACTTCCCCTCAAGCTGGAGCATACATATCATAAGCTCCAAGCTTGTTATATATAGGTTTCAACTGAGATCCCCCCAATGCTTTAGTGAGTAATTCAACAAGTTGATCTTCTGACTTGACATATGGTGTCTCAATCAATCATTCCTTCTTGAAGCTTTTCATGAACAAAGTGATGATCCGCTTTAATATGTTTGGTTCTCTCATGAAAGAGTGGATTCGAGGCAATATGAATGGCTGCTTGATTATCACATATCAGTTTCATTGGAGTGGAGTGCTCAAAACCAAGTTCCCCGAGAAGATGCTTCAACCAAATCAACTCACATGTAGTATACACCATAGCCCTGTACTCAGATTCAGCACTAGAATGTGCAACAACTGACTGCTTTTTACTTTTCCATAACACCAAGTTTCCACCCAAAAATACACAGTAGCCTGAAGTAGACCGTTGGTCATAAGAGCCTGTCCAGTCTGCATCTGTATACCCTTGAATCTGAATGTGTCCATGATTCTGGCAAAGAAGGCCTTGCCATGGAGAACCTGTCAAATATCTCAAAATTCTAATGACTGCATCCCAATGACTAGTCTGCGGAGATCCCATAAACTGACTCATTACACTTGTAGCAAACGAAATATCTGGATGAGTAACAGTCAAATAATTCAGTTTACCAACAAGTCTTCGATACTATCCTGGATCTTCGAACTGCTCTCCTTTATCAGCATTAAGTTTTATATTTGGTTTCATGGGGCTATCAACTAGCTTTGTTCTCAACAGACCTGTTTCCTTTAGAAGATCAAGAACATACTTCCTTTGACATAGACAAATCCCCATTTTCAACCTTGCTATCTCAATACCCAGAAAAAATTTTATTAAACCAAGATCCTTTGTTTGAAATTTGGTCTTTAGGAATGACTTTAAAGACTGAATTCCTGCTTTATCATCTCCAGTAATAACAGTATCATCAACATACACAATCAAAAGAATTTTACTAGCCTCAGAGTGACAATAGAACATAGAGTGATCCACACCACATCGATGTAGACCAAACTCCATAACCACTGTACTAAAGCGCCCAAACGAAGCTCTTGGTGACTATTTTAGACCATACAAAGATTTGTTAAAGACGACACACTAAATTAGTCTCCCCCTGAGCAGCAAACCCTGGTGGTTGCTCCATAAAAATGGTCTCCTGGAGAAAGGCATTTTTCACATCGAGTTGATGAAGAGGCCAATTATGGGTGGCTGCCAATGCAATGAAAACATGTACGGATGTCAATTTCGCAACAGGAGAAAAGGTTTCAGTATAATCATTCCATACACCTGTGTATAACCCTTAGCTACCAAACGAGCTTTTAAATGATTAATCGTGCCATCAAAATTGATCTTAACACTGAACACCCAACGACAACCCACACTTGTTTGACCATGTGGAAGAGGAACTAAGTCCCATGTAACATTAGCTTGCAAAGCCAACATCTCTTCTTCCATGGCATGTTTCCATCCAGGATGATCCAAAACTTCTGAAACAGATTTAGGGGTAGGTATAGAAGACAAAGTGGATACAAAAGCAGCATATGAAGGTGATGAGTTATAATAAACAAAGTTTGAAATACAAAAGCAGCATATGAAGGTGATAATGAGTTATAAGAAACAAAGTTTGAAATAGGGTGAGATGTACAAGACCTTCTTCCTTTACAGAGAGCAGTGGGCCAATCAAGATCATCATATGATGGAATTGAAGACGGAGAAGACAATGGTGATGAGCGTGAATCGTCTGGTTGTACTTCAGGATGAGTGCGTTGAGTATAAACTTGCAAATCAGGATGAGAGAGACGTTCCAAAGGAGTAGGATTAGTGTCAGGAGCAACATAATTGGGAGTTGCTAGGAAAGGAACAAAGGAAATTGGTAGACAATCATCATTATCAGTAGAGATAGACTGAGCATCAGAGAAGTATGGTGTGTCTTCAAAGAATGTAACATCAGCAGGCACAAAAAACGATTCAATAAGGGGCTAAAACATTTATAACCTTTTTGCAAACAAGAGTACCCGAGAAAGATGCACTTTATAGCTTTTGGATCTAATTTATCCGTGTTGGGCTAAAGCTGGTGAGCAAAACAAACACATCCGAATACTCGAGGAGCAATGGAAAAAGGGTCTTGATAGGGAAAGAGATTTGAGAATGGAGTTTTACCCGTTAACACAGAAGATGGCATTCGATTGATAAGATAACATGTAGTAAGTACAACATCTCCCTAGAAACTTTTGGGTACATTCATGTGGATTAACAGGGTACGAGTTGTCAACAATATGTTAGATTTTTTTCTCAGCTACCCCATTTTGTTGAGGAGTGTGTGGGTAGGAAGATTGATGTTGAATACCTTGTTTCAAGTAGCTGGAGAATGAGGTAGAGAAATATTCTTTAGCATTATCACTATGAAGAATATTGATTCGGGTATTAAACTGATTTTGAATTTCAGCATAGAAAGAACAAAAAATAGAGAATAGTTCAGAACAATCTCGCATTAGATATACAAGTTATTCGAAAAAAATCATCAACAAAAATTACAAAATACTGAAATCCTAACTTAGACTTGACACGAATCAGACCCCAAATATTTGTATGGATTAACATGAAGGGTTTTTCAACTCTTTTATTGACTCAAGGAAAAAACGAACTACGATGATCGGATGATGTTTTCCTAACTGACACGACTCACAATTTAAACTGGAAACGGAATCTAACCCTGGCACTAATTTCTTGAGATTTTCCAAAGATGGATGACCCAATCGACTATGGATATCAATAGGAGAGCCTAACACTAGGCAGGCGATGGGTGATTTCAACTTTTCAAAATAGTTCATTCCATTCGATTCACGCC
Organism: Erythroxylum pelleterianum; assembly: GCA_027563865.1. NCBI lineage: Eukaryota > Viridiplantae > Streptophyta > Magnoliopsida > Malpighiales > Erythroxylaceae > Erythroxylum > Erythroxylum pelleterianum. Next base: position 5,523,332 of record JAOQMR010000211.1, read on the forward strand.
CTTCTCCAATCGTCATCTTGGTCTTCAAATCCTGGATAATGACATTATCAGGGTAGAAACATACAGAACAATTTAGTTGTTTAGTCAATTTGCTCACAGACATAAGATTGAAAGGAAAGTTTGGAACAAATAATGTAGAGGGTAATGTGAGAGAAGAACAAGGATGAGAGGATCCAACACCTTTAATGGTGGTAGTAGATCCATCAACAATAGTAAGTTTATCATTATAAGAGGTAGGTAAAGGAGCAATATGGTTAAAGTTGGTTATTTTACCTGAAATATTGTCAGTGGCACCAGATTCTATTACCCATGACTGTTTTCTAGTGATAGTTGAATAACAAGCGGTTGGGTTACCTTGATGAGCTGACTGATACTGCAAAAACTTAGTACACTCATCCTGAGACAAAGTAATAGACAGTTGTGAAGTTGTAGCCGAAGAATGTTCTTCAAGAGACGCAATATAAGCAACTCGCAAATGGGGATATTTATCCCAACAAGACTTTTCATCATGTCCACCTCTATCACAATGTGTGCAATGGAGTCGTGAGGCTCTGCTATGTCCTCCTCGGCCGCCACGACCACCACGGCCACCGCGTCCTCCTTGACTTCCCCCATGGCTTCCTTTGACTTGTGAATTAGATTGTGTTCCCAAGAGTTGACCTTTCAGAGTTATTCTCTGGTGAAGTCGCCTTAGTCATAGAGCGAGAGAGTCTAGAATATATTTCAACAAGGATGGAAAGTGTGCTCCTCCCAAGATTTGTGCTCACACAGGCTCAAACTCAGGTTTCAATCCAGCCAAAAACGTCGTAGTTATCAAGTGCTCATTTTGAATATACATCTCCTTAATATTAGATATGATCAGTAGTAGAGAATTCAACTCCTCAAAAGCACATTTCACTTTCCCAAAGTATTCAATCAAACTTCCTTCCTGTTTGGACTGAAATAACTCAACAGAAATATCATACATACGAAGCATATTACTAGAGTAAAGAAGCTTAGCATAGTCTCAAGCTTGCTTACAAGTGCTAACATGAGAGAATAGGACTGAAATTCATGTTCCATAGAATCGAAAAGAATATGTAGTAATTGTGCATGATCACCTTGCCAATTTTCTAGTATTTTCTGACCAGTTGGGGGATCAAATGTAAGATGGGACAATTTTCTCTGACCTCGAAAGAAAATTCAACATTCTTAGACCAAAAAGGATAGTTATTACCGTTCAAACATTGCTTGGTGATTCGCAAAGTTGAGGAACCCATTGTTGGAACAACTGTGGATGATTTGCTACTGAAATCTGACATCTCCCAGTTATGCTAGACAAATTTCCTGGCTAAACGGACACTAAAACACTGCTGATGATGTTTCGAAATACATAAAACTTTACTGTTATAACAAAAACTCATGTTCTGGTCAGTTTTGACACAAAGTAAGGCTAGAACTCAATTCAGGACACAATGGCGAGCTGACCTATCTAATTGTTGTTGCCGGTGGTCGTCGGACGACGACTTGTGACGCCCACGCGCTGACTCTTGGATGATTTTCCGGCGACCCTGCTGATACTTTGGTGGTCGTCGGCACCCCCTGGTTGCTTCTCTGTATTTGGTTTTTGGTTTTGGTAAGTGGAGGTAAGTGTTTTGGATAGAATGGAAGGTGTAGGGTTTATGGTAAACAAGTTTTTAAGGTTTGGCAGTGTGGCTCTGATACCATGTGAAGAACAGTGGGAAAAACAGAGGGCTTGATGAATATTCAAGACCCTTGTATCATTTATATAAAATTCATTACATAGGGAAAGAAGACCTTAGTAATAAATCGGAAATCATACACTAAAGAGGGAGATCATACTCTCCCTAATGTAGATATTACTCTTCCTAATATAGATATTTTGTAACAACTGCTACTAAATATTTTTACCATATTGATTGACAGATGGTACGGGTTATAGCATGATATCCAGTTTAAGACTAAACTTTGCAAGTGCAATTTGTTTTATAATGTTCCAGGATAGTAAAATCCACTAACAAAAACATATTATCTACAAGTTAGATCTATTTAAAGCTGATCCAGCATACTCAGTATTTGCATAAAGTTGAACTTTCGTACCTCGTGATCCTTGCATAATAATTTGTCCCATTTTGAACTATGAGATATCTCTTTTTTTTTTAACTACTGCATGAAATGAGTACTTCCTGAGAGTCTAAGAGTTATCACTCATTGCAAAGAGAACTGCATATCTTGGGATTCATTTGTAATTGGTCCCAAATATCTTGTAATATGAATAACTGGTCTCCATGTTGGCTACATAATTTGAAGCATGGTGGAGTGACCATTTGCTTTGATTATAATGTTGTGCTTTTGCTCATCAAGTCAATAACGTATTTCCTATGTTTGCCAGAGCTGATCTTACTGTCTTTATCCCCAAAATATGTTGTTGAAATTTCTTTAATATTTGGTTTCAAAGTTTTTCTGCAAAAATGATATGTGTTCATGAATGTCACTACAATATGACCTGATGATAACAATGTTCACTGCATCCATTATAAACAAAAGGTTAAACTTTTCATTATATTTTCCTAGAGTTACATATACAAACTCTTTTTTGACAACAAAGTATCTATTATTTCCTGAACCCATCAACCTAAATGATTACTCCATAAAACCTGAACCTGAAGATCCCGACTAAGAAGCATTCTTAGTTTCACATTATAGCAATGATATTATAATGTTGAACCTAATAACGTCACCATATTGACAAGGTTTACTTTCCTGCCTGATACTGCTGTCACTGTTAGTATGCTGTTGACAATTGTTAATATTGTAATTGTTGAATTTTAATTGACTGCAGTTACTTGAAAAGGGGAGTGAATGATCGGGGAAGGGTAGCGAATGATGTTGAAACAGAACAAATTGTCCTTGATGAAGAAGCTGGATCATGCAAGGGAAAAATGAGCTCTGTTGTGCAGATGCGTGGTTCTATTCCCCTCTTCTGGTCCCAGGAAGCTTCAAGATTTAGTCCTAAACCTGATATCATCTGTAGGGAAATTGATTCAATTTTTCAAACTGCTGGTTATCGATTTCTGTGATGGTATTTCCTGCATGATTTGCTTATCCTCTGATGCCTAATTTTATCTATACATCAGTGCAACGTTATGATCCTACCTACCAGGCAACCAAACTGCATTTTGAAGATCTAGAAAGGAGATATGGCAACCCTATAATTGTACTTAATTTGATTAAGGTTTGTTCATATACTAGCTATGCAATCTACACTGTTCAATTTTTTTTCAGGCTAAGTTGTGGCATTCTTACGTTTTTTGATGATACAAGTGAATGATAGTTATATGAAGAATTTATGTGTGCAACTTTATTTTGATTGATGTTCACATGTTCCTCTCATTTATATTTCATATCAGAACACTCATTTGACCTATCTTCTAATATTTAATACTATCCTGACAGTTATCGTAATACTAAAATGCAGACTGTTGAGAAACGGCCAAGAGAAATGATGCTGAGGCGTGAGTTTGCTAATGCTGTTGGGTATTTGAATACGATTATGCCAGAAGAAAATCATCTAAAATTTATCCACTGGGATTTTCACAAGTTTGCTAAGAGGTAGATTTGCTACAACTACCACTGGGGGCTTATTGGAAGTATTTGATTGAAATGTACAGCTTGTCCTAAACTGCTGTACTTATCCTGGTCTTCAGACTTTTGTTCAAATACAAAATTTGAAAATCTCTATCTTGTCTTCTTGGATGCCTCTAGTAAACTTAGTTTTATCAACCAACTTATAGAACAGCCTTTAAGTATGGTATCCCCCTAACTTGTAAGAAAACAAATCAGGAAATTGAAATTTATGAGTTCCGTGTGCCATGCATTCATAGTTAATTATTTACCTAACTCCATTTGGTTTTTTTAATATGATCAGTTTACTCTGTTTTCTTCCTTCATTTATTATTGTGAGCTGACTCATTTGTTCTCTCTCTTTTCCTCTTTTAAAGCAAGTCCGCCAATGTTCTGGCTGTTTTGGGTGCTGTGGCAAGTGAAGCACTTGATTTGACTGGGTTTTACTATAGTGGGAAACCCAACATTGTTAAGAGGAGAACCAACAAGTTTAATCGGACAAGCACTGGCAGGTAGTAGTTCCCAAAGATTAAATACATTTAAGCATTTATTGTAACGTTGCAAATCTTCTTCTAAGCATAACACTTGGTTTTTAAGGATGCTTATTTGAGGCACTTAATATTAAGCTGGGAACTTAGTGTTGTCCAGTATGTATTACATAGTATAGCTTCTAGACAATATAATCGTTTATCGGACGTAGATCCTATCTTTCATTGACTATTATATACTTCTCTTAGAGATATGAGGACTGGCTCTGGGGAACTTGCAAGGATGGGAAGTACCAATGACAGTTTAAGTTCAGTAATAAATCGGGAAAAAGATACCAATTCTAGTCAACAGAATAGGCTAGACAATTTTGGTGGTGAAGCACCTCGTTTTCAAAGTGGAGTTCTTCGCACTAACTGCGTTGACTGCCTGGATCGTACAAATGTTGCTCAGTATGCTTATGGCCTAGCAGCATTGGGGCGCCAGCTTCATGCAATGGGTCTTACCGACATCCCTAAAGTGGATCCTGATAGTACCATTGCTGCTGCTCTTATGGATATGTACCAAAGCATGGGAGATGCTCTTGCCCAGCAATATGGAGGCTCTGCAGCTCATAATACTGTATTATTTCTTCTTCATTCTTCCTGTCTTCTCCACTTAATTGGCGTTCATGTTCAGTTTTGACTTAGCTCATGGTCATTTGCTTCAGGTGTTTCCAGAGAGGCAGGGAAAGTGGAAAGCTACAACTCAATCTAGTGAGTTTCTCAAGTCTATAAAGCGATACTACAGCAATGCCTACACTGATGGTGAAAAGCAAGATGCAATAAACTTGTACTGATCTTCTTTGTTATACTTTTTTTAATTCCATTACCAAGTCTGTTTACATCTTAGCTGTGCATTTTAGTTTGAATATTCGTGCAGTGACAATGTGTTATATTCTTTGCATAACTACATTTTATTACCATCAGTTCTCACTGCTTAATGTGCTAAATGTCCATTTTTGCAACTCCCAACTATTTGCTAGATTTTTGGGTTACTTCCAACCACAAGAAGGAAAACCTGCTCTTTGGGAATTGGATTCAGATTATTATCTCCATGTCTCTGGGACTGGAGAAGAAGACCTTTGTTTGGATTACTGGTAAAAGTTAGAATCTTACGTTGTGATCTTGGACTGAATTTGGTAGATAGATGGCTGAAGGATGTCCCTGTCTATTCCAAGTGATGATATTTTGAGTATTTGTGTAGCTTGTCCAGCAACCAGGTGTTGGATGCTAAGTCCACAGACATCAGTGTTAAGCATTTAGGTGTTGGGATGACTCTTGCACCTATTCCAGCATGCAGGGAAGATTTTTATCGAATGAAGCTAACTTCATTTGATAAATTGATTGAGAGGACATGCAGTGCAATAAAAAATGTAAGACTTTGTAGTGAACCTGACCAAAGACCTCGTGGTGCTGCTGGAAACTCTGGAGTTGCACCTGATGCAGCGTAATTTCCTTTTAACAGAGTTATTGTCTTCTGATTTAGTCATCTTGTGTTGTGTTTATACATCATAAACGTGTTGATTTCATTATCTCTTGTGTTTGCATATGTGGTTGTTACGCTTGCATATGTGGTTGTTACGCTTCTAACATGATTCTGCTAGTTCTATCTTCTAACATTTCACATCTCTAGAGTTTTGATATCTAATAGAAATATACGTACTCAAAATCACACTCACCCACTCATAGACAAAAGCAACCATAAATCACATCTGGAAAATGGCAGAATTAATCTGGACAGGTGCATTATTTGTAGCTGTTTCTGATCTACGATCTTTACATTCTTAGAGTGACATCTTGGCATGCGTTTGTGGATCTGTATGCTATCTCATTGCCATCAAGATGCCAAAAGATAACCACATTTTCAGTCTCTTTCTGCCTTGCTGATTCTGATCTTAATTTCATTGCAAAATTATTAACTACGTCATTTTCGTCAACTCTGTTCGGAATTTGGTCACAATTATCTTATTAGTCCTCTATATTTTTTCATCATAGTTATCTTTCTTTTGGTTTACTCTTTTGTTGAAATCTTCCTACTATAATGTCCTTCATAAAAAATATTTCCCATGATTAAGAGATATAGATAAGTAGTTTATGACTTTATTTAGGTGCTAACAATAGTAAGAATGTTCCAAAAGTAGAAATTATCTTTAAAGGAGCAAATTCAGAAAATACAATAAGTTGGAGAATTAGAAAAAAAAATGATTATCATGGCACACTATTGTTGAAGCTTCTAGTTGAATTTGAAAATGCAATAATAGATCAATAGACTTTCCTCTTTTCTTTATTATAGCTGTTGGATTACTGTTTTACATCGTACCTTATTAATTGCTAGCATGATCTGTTGTTTGTGGAAAATTGAATATTTTCCTTTCATGTGTTACATTTAATGTAGTGAGATACAGCTCAAGAGCCCAAATTGGCTTTTTGGACAGAGGAAGTATGATAATAGCAGTGCAAACCCAAAAGCGTTGCAAGGGGAGCTTGAAACTGGAGAAATTGAAAAGGATAGAATTGATTACTGTGATTTGAATTGGCTTTCATCTCTAGGTGACATGAATGAGGAGGATATCTTCCAGAGGTATTTCCTTTATTTTAGTTTTTTTATTTTACCTTTTTTTAATGCAGTAAATAGTAGGATTAGACTGGTTTTGTGGGTATGCTATAAACTCAAAAAGTCAAGCTCAATTTCTTGATTTTAGGTTCAATGCATGGTCATGAACATCCCCTTTTGTTGCTCCACTAGATCAAATTTGTTGGATAAGATATATGCCATATTTGATGCAATGCTCCTAGCTTGCAAATAACAATTATTGTGATTTTAGAGGAAGGCATAGTGCTAATAAATGCTTGGTTATAAATATCAGACCAAACTGTTTAGTTGAACCAATAAACTTGTGAAGCAGTCAGGAAGCCAGTTTGGTTCTTGTATTGAACCATTTTGACATTTTACCTAATAAAAACCATAAAAAGCTTCTTGTCCCAAGAGAAAAAGCGTTGACTCAAACTGTTAAACCATACATGTCTTTATTATCAACAGTAAAAAGTTACTTCTAACTCTATTACTTTGCAAGTCTTCCTTTTATCTAAGTTAAAAAAAATAGATGAGAATTAGTTTCTGATACAATTAGTATTATGCAAGTAAATTTAAGAATAATTCGCATGTACTATTTGTATGAATTTATAATAACTTAAGCAGCAATTTACAAAAAAATTGCAATATTATACACTTGTAATACCTAAAGACTAATTTTCGATAATAAATAAATAATGAAATTTAATAAAACAGTAAGGGGACGACCCTTAATTGAGTCTGTTGTCAGAGCTTGGGCCGAGTCTGATAACCAAAAATAAATGAAGTGCTTATTTTCTCCTTGCTATTGCATTCCCTCTGATTTTTCTTTGGATAATCTAATCAAAGAGGGATATTGTCAACTGTTTGACATCACAATTTTTCCTATGATTAAGGTACCTTACAATGATGTCAGTTGATGAAGATAGTGGTTGGTATGGTGGTACACTGCTTGGTGATCATGATGAAAACAGTGAGATTTACAGACATTATGCTGACTTATGCCAGGTGACATTGTTGTTTCCTATTTAATGAATTGAACTGGTTATTAGGAAGGATAATTTTGCTAGTCGCTAAGAAATTCTATTAGCAAATTTTATGCTGCTGGCAGTGCAAAGAAAGGAAAGTAGTTTGTGGGTCTTAATTCTTTCATTGTTTCTCTATCAAGCTAAAAGGGGCATGTTGGAGTAAGATCACATTTAAGTAAACTTTTGTTTTAATTGAATATGTCATGATGAGCAGGGTCCAACAATGGAACCATTCCAGCCCGACCCAGAAAGGGAGAAGCATTATGCCGATGCTCTGCTGGTGAACGCAATTGATGTGGATGATAGTAATATTGAGGCTGAGATGGAAGCAGCTCTCATGGAGTATGATCAGGTTGGTACTGATCTTGGGATTTTACCAATCTCTAGCAAATCCCTTGCTAAAGATCCAAGTTGGTTGACAAGATGGATCATTGGGGAGGAGAAAGTGGGGAAATCCTGAATGAATATAATCTTCTGCAGGCTAAGCACTTTGTACAGTTGAAACTTTCCTTGGTTTCTTAATTTGGCCTGAAAAGATCACATGAATAAGAAAAAGAAGTTGCAGAGCCACACACCTTTTTACCTGTGGCATCAAGTTTTTGTAAATAAACAAAAACATGTAATCGGAAAAGGAAATTGTAATTGGCTCCTGTCTGTAAGAAGTATACTGTGATATTGCTTGAGAATAAGTTGATTAACCTTGTTCCTTGGTATACAGAGTAGTCTTTTGTTGTGTAGAGCTAGCTGGATTACCCGCATTTCGTGTGGACTTTTTTAATTATACTTTAGCTATCAGTGTAATGTGAATCATAGAGTTTTATTTTTTACTTCAGGAATATAAACCTTAAAAGGCCAAACAGTAAGGCGCCGTTTGGTTGACGGGAAAGTAAAGTGAATTTGGAATATAATTTTTCGGAAAATAAATATATGGAATGTAAAAATATTTATATATTTGAATACTTATAAGAATTCTAATAGAAAAGTTGGGTGGATGTTTATTATAGTGTTTGGTATGTAACAGTATTTTATGGAATGTAACTTAATCTTGATTTGTGTTTTCAATTATATCTTTACAAACCGAATAAAAATTGAAATCGTTAAATAAGGAAAAATATGAACCTGAAGAGCAAAAATATTCAAAATCTAAATACTGACCGATATTGGAAATTTTAAAAAATAGAGAAAAATTTCAAAAATTTTTTAAATTTCCCTCCCTCTTAGCTCTCCTTCCCTTTTTTTCAAGTTTTTTTAATTAGTTATTTTATTTATTTCAACTTTTATAATTATTGTGAATTTTTAATTTTTGTTTTTAAAATAATAATAAATATTTTATTACTAATAATAATTATAAATTAAATAAAACTTACAAAAAATTATTTTTACTTAAATTTATTTAAATATTTATTAATAAAATATTTTATTTTTATAAATAATAAATTATTTATTATTTATAAACTAAAATTTATTTTTATATATTTTTAATTATTAAATCAAAATTTATTTGAAATTTATATATTTTAAAGTCGTAGAGAGAGAAAGAAAAGTTAAATTGACCGATATAATTTTTACATTAAATTTTTAAGAAAAGTAATCTAAATACCAAGGAATGTTGGGATTTAGAATCTAAGAAAAGTGATACTATTTTTTTAAAATTTTGAAAGTTTTTACTTTCCTAACTACTAAAAAAAAAAGAACCAAACATAATAATTTAAATTTTAAGAAAAAATTAATTTCTCAATCAATAACGGCGTAAAGGTATTCCCAATCCAAAAGCTCTCGTAGGGCTTTTATTAAAGTCAATCCAATTGAGTAGCTTGGCTCATTTCCAGTCGTCGTATCCGATCATATTCGAGGCTTTGATCACTTTCAGCAACACTGACATGCACAAAAAGTGACTTTTGGATGAAGAAGAAAAGAATAATATTGTAATGTAAACCTGTAGATTTGTTCATTATAACTTTGAAGATTTCTGACTGAGTTAACAGGTGAGAAACAACAAACTGAAAAACTCGAGTCAATTTAAACGGTAGCATTTATTTCAACGAAGAAATGTATAGGTCTTCATCTCCGGAAGAAACTTAGTCTGAACCGCTCTTAAAGTCCTCTGGAAGAGATCCTTCACGGTTCAACTGTGTATTCTTTCCTACCCAATAAGTTTCTGCCCTTCCAACAGGTGGCTGTCCAGGGTTTGGTCCAGAAGGAGCTCGTACGTTGATCGCTCGAGCAAGGTCAAGATGTGACTGAGGAGGCTGTCCAGGATTAGGTCCAGAAGGAGGATACTTGTTGACTTCCCGAGCAAGGTCAAGATGTGACTGAGGAGGCACACGAGGATTAGGTCCAGAAGGAGGATACTTGTTGACTTCATAACTGTTAAAAGAAATACGACCGCCTCCAGCAACAAAAGAAATAAAGAGAGAAGTGAAAGTTAAGATCAAAAGGGTGCTTGAAAGCTTCATGTTTATGGTATCTGAATCCTATATGCCTCTGCTGTCTATGCTCAACAGTGGTAGGAATTGGTCTATATATACAAATCATCGTCATCGCATTACCATATTAGGATTTGAAGTCAGACAGTAAGGATAAACCAATATATGAATATATCATTATTAATAAGGCTTAGTAGATATATTTTTACATCTTTTTAGCAGATATGCATCAAGACTACGGGATTCTAAATTAAAGCTCTTAATTACATTCTTCATTTGTCTTTTTTTCTGAAGCAAAAATCAACACGAAATTACAGATTCATTTCGTAATTAATCAATACAATTAATTAACCCTATAATTGCAACATGCTAGATTTAAGGATTGGATGGACAAATACTTAGAAATTGAGAAAATAATGAGTTCATTGTTATTTTCTGTGAAGCAGAATAACAGAGATGCAAAAGATTAATTATTGCTATTTCAAACTCTGATTAGAAATACGTTTAGTCCTCAACGAGGCTATTGTATTTAAGATCGACTAACAGTAGGGCCTCCTGTGCTTTGCAAAACATGGGTCAAGTCTATCCATTATAACAAGCCCATAAACACAGGCCCAATAACAGGTATGAGAGAAGTATCATTGGCATCTAATTAATCGGAGTTTGTACAAAATTATGTTTATTGTTTATTATGCTAGTCTACAAAATTAATGATAAAACTGTATCACTTTCTTGCTCTTTCTTTTCTTCTGAACCCATAGAGAAGTCCACCCTGTTCTATATTGTTATAATCCTAATGTATCATATGCTAAATCTCTGCATTACATAATGGACAGTAATAATTAGAGCTAGATATATACATGTCAAATTCAAAATTAAAATTAATTAAGTTAAACTTTAGCTTTTTTGAAATATGTACGTAATAATGAGTAACTATAATATTACGTTTATACATTTAATTCACATGTAATAAACTATTCTTAATTTTTAATATATTTTAATCATTTTGAAATTTATCTACATCAATTATCGCAAAATTAAAATAGTTTATTATTATTATTATATTTTAATTATTTTGACAATATGCACATTAAATATCTACAATACTAAAACTATACATTTAATAATTCTAAATGATTAAATAAGTATTATATAAAATATATGTGTATGCATTTGTATTAAATGTAACAATAAACTATATATACACACACACACATATCAAAATATTAAATTTTTAATGTGCTATTAATTAAAATATGCATATATGATGTATTATGGTAAAAGCAACAATTTAAGTAACTTATAGCAATAAATATATTTTTAAAATTAAGTGAAACCATACTTTTTCATTTTAAGTGATTTATAGTAATGAGAATATTTTTAAAAATAAGTAAAATCATGAAAACTATATATTTTAAACCAAAAAAGAAACTCATATATAATAAACTATTCTTAATTTTAGTATATTTTAAATTGTTTTAAATTTTATTTTAATCAATTGTTCTATAATAATTTTTATTTATAAAATTTTATTCATAAATATCAAAATATTTAATTATTAATATATTTTAATCATTTAAAAAATAATTTACACATTAAATATCAACGACAAATTGTACATCTTGTGATTCTAAATGATTAAAGAAATATTATATAAAATGTATGTGTGTATGGCATGCGTATTAAATGTGAAAATAAATTTGTATATATCAATAGGGTAAAAGTAAAAAGTTCTCTCTTTTCTCTAGATTTCCTTTACTTGCTGATCATAAATTCACACCTATCTCCGTTCACTTGTAGTGCTGGTTCTTGAGTTCTTCTTATTTACCTTTTCTCTCTTACACTCTCAATCTCTTCCCCCACCCTGATTCTCTACCATTGTAGACATTACTAGTTCACATCTCCCGTTTCTCTTATCTCTTTTAGTAACTACTTTTCAAGCCTTTC
>JAOQMR010000211.1:5535555-5547135 GCA_027563865.1 Erythroxylum pelleterianum
CTCTACCATTGTAGACATTACTAGTTCACATCTCCCGTTTCTCTTATCTCTTTTAGTAACTACTTTTCAAGCCTTTCCACCTTCTCAACCTGTTTTTCTAAGACTATGAAAATGTAAGCAACAGGAGCAGTGATAGAAGACATGGAATTGGCTTTTCCACCCATCCCCTCTTCCTCGTCCATGTCGAGCAAAGAGCTACGAACCTCAAGTGGCAAGCCTCAGGTAGTAACTACACCTAGGGTCTAACCAACTCAAGATGAACCGAAGGAAAGTGGTAGGAGACTCATTAGAAAAGCCACTTGCCTAGATATTGAAGTTTTAAAAGAATGAGCTAAAGCATGAAACACCATCATTGTTGAAATTTTCCTCGATTGTAGACTACCTCTCCAAGTAATCAAAAAATGGACACATACAAGGCGAAAACGTAGAGTGATACAACAAGTATTAATCTTAGGATATAATCAAGTTTTGTTCACATTTCAGAATGTAAATGAAGCAAAGCTCATAGTTGAATATGGTCAATGATGTTCAATCTACCTCTTTTCCTCCAATTCTAAAGACCAGTCATCAGGCTAGACAGAGTCAAATATGAAAATATTCTATTATAGGTGGGCATACACAATGTCCCCTTAGAAAAATAGATAACCAAGGGGCTTAGTTCATTGGCTAGTTACCTAGGTATACCCTTTTGTATGGATGAAACAAATGCAAAAAGAAAACCCAATGGGTTTGTCCGATTATGTATTAGTGTGGAGTTAGATCAAGAGCTTCGAGAAGCCATCCCAATCTTGAGGCTCGGTGAGGAAGGTATAATAATAGAAGAAGAGGTGAGTGTTTCCTATAAATAGAGACCTAATTTCAAGCATCAAGGTAAAGTCTGGAAGCCAACTGGAAGGGTTTTTGCTAAAGGTGATTATAAGGGATTGGTGAATTTTAGATGCAGTCTTTCAACCTCAGGGGACGGATCTTGTTAGATGTATAATTTATCATATTTATACCCCATATTTGATATATTTTTGCTTGATATTTTATACTTTTATGATATATTTGGTACTTAATTCGCTCTATGTACGTTCATAGGTTATAATTGCCTTCATGAACTTAAAAGAGAAGAATTCGGATGAAAAAATAGCATGAAACAAAGATTCGAAGCTAAGAAAGGTTGCATGGTCATGCATCAACCTATGCACTTCTCCCTAGTAGTGCAAAATCACAATTTCAAGCGTTTTTGGAGATACACGATTTGATACATTGTTGTGTACCAAACTATGTAAGTCCTGGAAACGCTAAATTTCAATATATTGTTTAGAGGCTAATTGAGGGGAGAAGACATTAGGAGGTGATTCCAGATGTGGTGATCATTCTCAAGGGTGATTTTGGTTTGAAGAAGAGGAAAATGCGAAGAAATCATCGAAAAATCTATTGAAATACAATATCAAACATCTACCTTAGAAGAATATTCGATAGAAGACAATAAAGGAGATTTAGAATTGTGAACATATTGTTTTCATTTCGTTTGTCTTTCAGTTTATGTTTGATTTTGTGTTCTATTATGTGTAACTAAATGTCTTGTTAGTGTTTAGGGTAGATGAACCCTATGTTGATACTTTAATATATTTTGATTCCTTTATTAATGCAATTGGTTGGTTGATATATTATGATCTGATTACGTATTTTATTTATGTTCTAATAAATTCATAATATTATATCATAACCTAATTTCACACATAGAGATTGAGAAATCTTGTTTATGAATAAATATACAGTAACTGAAAGGAGTTGATTGTAGCCCTAGAGATATGATGACATAAATCTTCCATATTAGGGTCAAACCTAATAGAGAGGTTCACAAATTGATAAAGCAATCTTATAAACTTTAACCTGAGTAATTCTATTGAAAACTTTAGGATTAGTTGTTAAAAGATTTAAGGCCAGCTACTAGCACACCATAGGAACCTCCAAAGTCTAATAAATCAATAAAACAATTGCATAATAAAAGATCAATTTGTTAAAGTTTTTAGGGGGATTCAAAACCTAGATATTAATCTTTTGATATCGATAGTTTTCTAAGTGATTTTTTATTCCTTTGTTCAATATCGTTGCCTATTTTATTTTACTTGCTTTAGTTTTTGTATCAACCCAAATCACCCGCTTACAGATATTGTTCGCTTTGGGCCTTAGCCCAGCCAAGCTCTCATGGTTTTGCTTTTCCGGAGGCCTTCCCAGGAGGTCACCCATCCCAGAACTACTCTCACCTAAGCACGTTTAACCTCGGAGTTCTGATGGGATCTCGTCCATTAGGCTATGAAAAACACGTCTGTAAAGAAAGGTATCCGTACCCTTATAAAGCGTACTTCGTTCCCCTCTCCAACCGATGTGGGATCTCACAGGTTAACCTAATCGACTCAAATGACCAGATAAGGCACCTTGAAGTGATACTACTTTAAGGAAACCATAGAATAAATGCCAAACTCATATATGCCTCAAACTTCAACTTTCAAAGGAAGGACTTATGAGAGAAACTGAGGGATATTCAGTTAATAATGCAAGGGCCTTTGATAGTACTTGGAGATTTTAATATTATCCTCCATATGAGATTGAGAGATATACAGGCTCGAGATCTTAGACATCTAACATTGGGGAGCGCATGCAAAGCATATGAGTGAGTGACTTGAAGATGGAGGATTGGTTTTACTCTTGAAGCAATAAACAAAATCAATGTTGGCTATTAAGGAAGAAACTGGATTGGGCTCTAGTGAAATAAGATTAGATTGATAAATTTTCTACAAGTAAAGCAATCTTTAACGCCCTAAGAATTTCATATGATTATCTTATAATTATACAGCATTAGGGTACTAGTTATATTAGGAAGAGCCATTTCAGATTTAATAACTTCCTAATGGAGGAAATGGGCTTTGTTGAAGCAATAACCAAATGCATGCAACAAGAAAATAGGGAAACTAAAATGTTTAAATGTGCAAGGAAGCTCAACCTTTTCAAGAAGGAAATGAATAAACTCAATGCTAAAAGGCAAACAAATACTAAGGCAAGTATGGAAGCTACAAAAACCAAAAATGATATAAGCCCAAGCTTCACTGTATCAAAACCATAATGATCCTCAAACTAAAAAAGAAGAGGAAATGACACTAAAGAAGTATGCTACAACTAATGAGATCCAAAATCCTTTAATGAAGCAAAGTGCACATATCAACTAGTACACAAATGATGACAAGAACACAAAATTTTCCATAATTCTTTCAAGGCCAAGTCCATGACTGCTAAGATCTCCTTCTTTACAAGAGCTGATGGACAACTCAATCAGCGAAGAAATGGAAAACTCCCTGTGCAACACAGTAACTATTCAAGAGGTAGAGAAAGTATTATTTGAATTGAAGCTTTAATGGTTTTTTCTTCCATAAAGCCTATGATCAAACATATAGTAGTTGAAACAATCTAATAGTTCTTTGCCAATAGGGGCTGCTAAAATAATTTAATAAAATACATATCTACTTGGTCCCAAAGAATTAAAAATTAAGCGTTTTAATCCATTTCAAGCAAATAACTTACTGTAACTTTATTTATAAAGATATCTTTAAAATGCTAGAAATTAGATTAAAAAGAGCTCTACACACACTAATTGGAGACTCGCAAGGAGCATTCCTAAAGGGAAGACTGATAAGGGACTATTAAGTGGGTCCTATCAATAGTAACACTTGACTTTAACTTAAAAAAAGTATGTCAAGCAAGATTGTAACATGGCCAGTCCTTCACCAAGCAAAAATGAATAGTAAAAGACAGGTCTATAGTCCTTAAGTTTTAGAGACATGGTCTCTAAGTAAATGAAGGCTATAAATTGGCTATGTTTTAGCTATTTTTTCACACATATAAAAGCAAGACAAGATGAAAAAAGAGAGATTGAGAGCAAAGCCAAATATTTGAGTGTTATATCAAATATTTGATGATCACAAAATGGTGGGAGTTTGTGAGTGTAAGACGAGAAAAATATTAAGTATTTTTATGGATAACTCAGCTTGGGCATTTTGGTCTCTTTTTCTGTATAAGTGCTAAGACTTGTACTCTTAAAGGTTGCTTTTGGTGTTTTGCATTAATTAATTTTACAGAGGAATTTGTGTTGTACCCATTATGTTTAATAATGGAAGGAATACTAGTTTGTGTCAGTGATTTTTACTCCTCACCTTGAGGGTGTTTTCCACATAAATATTCAGTATCACTATTTCGTAATTTTATTTATTATTTTGCTCCATAATTAACACAAAGATGGTAGGATTAATTTTTTGTATTATTTGATTATGCACCAAATTCCTCCCATATAACCTAACTGCTATTATTAGGGTCAAGTTCAGTTATTATTGTGTTAAGCCATAGAGAGTAGAGTTAGTAGTTTTGCCAAATTGAATAGCACAAATGACCACATATGGAGAAACAAGATGAAGATCTCTTATTCTTGATGAAGCTACATTTGCCAGTATTTGTGACGAAAAAGCCTGGGGGTAAGTCAGATGACAACAATAACAACATCTCAATAGAAGTCTCACTGAGACGCAAGATTTAGGAAGGTCCAGAAGTACGCAGCCTTACCATAACTAATAGAGAAGTTGTTTTCGATAGACTCACAAAAAAATATAATATATATATATAATAAGAATAAAGAATAAGAATAATAAAGATACATATTAAAATAATAAAGGTAAAAATAAAATAAAATAAAAATAGACATAAAAGATAATAATAAAATATAAATATAAATACAAATAAATACTCACAAATAAAAAAATATAAAAGTAATAAAATAAATAATACAATAAAGATAGAGCAAGGTAAAGAATAAAAAATAAAAGATTAAACAGAAATGGAAATAAAGAATAATAAAAGATAAATATTAAAAATATGAAAGTAATAATAAAATAAACATAAAAATAGACATAAATGATGATGATGATGATAATAATAATAATATATAAAATAAAATAAAATAAAAATACGTACAAATAAAAATAGAAGTAAGTAATAAAATAGATAACATAATAAATATATAACAAGGTAAAGAATAAAAATATAAGATAAAATAAGTAAATAAATAGACAAACAAGAAAAAGATAAATAAATAAATAAAACAGACAAACCATTATAAGAAAATGTTTACACTAGGTAAGAAAATGTTTAGGTTAAATAATTATGAGAGAAGTACTAGATGTTAAATATTTAGGCTAAATACAAAGTATAAGACTCGAAGGAAAAGGTTTAAAGAACTATAAGAAAGAGAATGACCTCTTTATGTGAGATTCTTTACTCATATCCTAATACGCCAAAGTTTCTTATTAAGAGTCACATCTTCAATAAGTTCTAACAGAGTCATATCATTCCAGATCACTTCCCCTCAATTCTTCTTAGGCCTTCCTTTTTTCTTGTTATAGTCCTTAAGTACAATCTTCTCACTGAAACATCAGGATGTCTCCTATTAACATGTTTAAACTACCTAAACTTTGTTTCTCTTTATTTTTCATCAATATTAGTCACTCTTAATTTGGCTCTTATCATTACATTCTTAACCTTATCTGTTCTAGTAAAGTTGCACATCCAACGAAACATCTTCATCTCTGCCACCATTAACTTATTACTATAAACCTGTTTGAAGGGTCAACACTCTGCCTTATAGAGTATGGTTGGCCTAATTGCTAAACGATATAATTTACCTTTTAACTTAAATGATATCTTCTTGTCACATTAAACTCTTGATGCACTCCTCTATTTAAGTTAACCTAATATGATATGGTGAACTATGTTTTTATTTATATCTCCATTCCTTTGAATGACAGATCTTAGATACTTAAAACACTATGTGGAGGTGTTCAAAAGCTAAGGAAGTTCCTATAACCTATATACAGGTTATTAGGGATATATATGAAGATGTAAAGACCAAAGTACAGATGATAGGAAGAGATACATAACATTTTTTATTAATATTAGGCTATGTCAAGGTTCTTCTTGGAGTCCTTTTTTGTTTACAACAGTATAATAGATGAGCTCACCAAAAATACCCAAGGGAATGTGGCTTTGATATATGTTAGTTATTGATGACATTGTTTTAGTAGATGAGACAAAATAGTATGTCAATGTCAAGCTAGAATTTTAGAGGGATACGTTAGAGTCGAAAAGCTTTAAATTGATTATGGCGAAGACTGAGGGTAGCTTCTGATATGGAGGTAAATATTGGCTTAGAATTTGTACCACAAATAAAGTGTTTTAAGTATCTAGGATCTATCATCCAAAACAATAGAGAGATCGATAAAGACATAGTTTACTGTATCAAATCAGAGTGACTTAAATGGAGAAGTGCATCAGAAGTTTTACGTGACAAGAAGATACCACTTAAGCTCAAAGGTAAATTCTATCATTTAGCGATTAGGCCAACTATGCTCTATGGGGAAGAGTGTTAACCCATCAATCAGGCGCATAGTCATAAATTAATAGTAGCAAAGATGAGGATGCTCAATTGGATGTGCAGACTCGCTGGAAGAGATAAGGTCAAGAATGTATAGTAAGAGACAAATTAAAGGGGGCTAATAGATAACGTTATTTTTAAAGATTAAGATTTCTAATAAACATATAATTTGAAAATGATATTTATTTTCAAAAGTATTTAAAACTAAAATTTTATTTTATTTATAAAAGTGCAATTAACTTATTGGTATTTATTAATGACAAAAAAATTAAACAATATCACTTAATTATTAATATAACAAAAATGTAATTGTTAAATAATTTTAAAAATCAATTATGTTATATTTTTTTACTAAACATGCATAATTAAGAAAAATAATTAAACACCAAATTTATTTTTTTAAGATTGTTAATTTTTATAATATAATTCATTCTTCTTTTTTGCAATCGATGATTTATTAGTTAAATTTTAATTACTTAAACAATTAATAATTTAATTATATATATTTATATTGATGGTAGCAAAAGTATAGTTACATCCATATTAATAATAAACAGAATTACAGAGAACAAAATTATGAAATTAAAATTTTTTTTGCAGATTTTAAAATTCCCCGTGCAATAATCTATATTAGAAATCACATCTTATTTTTTATTTTTTATTTTTAACTATCCATTAGGGCTTTTATATATACAAATTAAGATATTTCATTAAAACCGTTCACTAAGAAATTTGTCATAAACTCAATTTCTTTAAGTAATTTGGAAAAATAAAATATTTGAGAAGATAAATTTGTATCTAAAAAATATCATATACTTGTTTTTTGAAACTATATTCATATTTTAATGAAGCATCCACGTTTCTAACCAAAGTTAAATAATTTATGATTGTTTCAATAATGCTTTTAATCAAACTATTATTCCTATTTTTCTTATTTGTTTCTTAGTTTATTAAGTAATATATTTATTTAAAACTATCACTTAAAGGATTTATTAAAATTTTAAAGATTCCTTTGGTTACAATTTTATAATTTTAATTTTCAAAATTAATAAAGAAATGTATTTCCTCAAGACTATGTTTTCACTTTTTATTTTGATTTTTTGTTATTATTATTTATTCATTTTATCACAACTTGATTTTGTTATCAAATAAATAAGTATAACACTAATCAAAATGATGACATTATCGAACTTCTCCCACCTCGTAAATCTTTTAAACTATCAATATAACACGATTGATAGTCCTATTTGACCAAAACTAAATTTGGACTCAATTTTTTCACACTAATTCATCTACTAGATTCTTAAATATCCTATGATCATATGTAAGATTTAAAAACCAACTAGTTTAGTCGGTTTAATCGTCTAATTTTTCGGTTTATTTTTTAATTTTTCAGTTTGATTTAATTTAATAATTTTTTAAAAAACTAATAAATTTATTAATTAATCGATCAATTTTTATTAATTATAAATTAAAATTAATTAATTAATTTTCATTTAATAATCTATTTTTAATTAAACTTTAAATTCTTTGAGTAATAAAAATAATCTTTTTCAATCATATTTTAATTTATTTAATTTTAATCCATTCTATAATAGTTTAATACTATTAAATCTTTTAAATTTTAAATTTTTTATCTTACTGGTCGGCTTTTGGTGTTTTTAAAATATTAATCACTTGATTTTATATTAATTTTAAATTTTGGTTGAGATTAGGGAATTGAATGGGCCAGTTAGTGTAGATTAGGTTCAATCTGCCCAAGTTAGAAGCCCTAGCAATTGGGTCAGACAAATACATCAAAAAGCTGTTAGATTTAACGTTTTATCAATTTTGCATACTCAAAGAACACTGCCTTTTCTTTCTATAGCCTTTTGTACCTCAATGGAAGACATCGAAGATTTGCTGGTTGGAAGTGGCAATGGTGCTCCTCCTGGATTTAGGTTGCCGCTTAATAGTGTTGGAGTAAAACCCAGGAAGCATATCAAAAACAAACCTAGCTTAACTGCTCATAACCTCACTCAATCTCCTTTCTCTCCGAAAGTTCCCGGCACTCAGGTGAGGAAGACATACACACCCTTTACATGTCTCTGAATTTGCGTTCTTTTATATGTGCCAGTTACGTTTTCTAACGTTCTTCAATCTCCTTGTACCCCAGACTATATATATCAAGACTTTTGGATGCTCTCACAATCAGGCAAGTTCTTTTATTGAATTCGCGGCTGTCCCAGTTCGTAATTGGATGTTTGAAGTAGTTTACAAATTCTCTACATGTGCTTCGTTTTGACCCGGATGATTTTTTGCAGTAGTTTGCTCCTTGAAATGTTGTTAAGTTGTTAGTATGAGGTTTATATATATTAAATTCAACACATATTGGTGAATGCCAGCTTATGTGCACTGAATGAGCAACATGATCTGCCCTTTGATTTCGTTTTGATTTTTAATTGTCCCTTTGATGCATGTGCTTGTGGATACCCTTCTGGTTGGGAAAGGTTATACTTCTAGAGTATGAGGAAGCTAAAGGCTGAGAACTGAAAAAGAAAAGTTTGAAGTTTTGAAGGCTGTTGAAGCTTTCTATGTAATATGATGGTCCAAGATCAAAATTGTGTTACTTTACTTTCCCAGCTGCTTTTGGAGCTGAGTGATGGTGAAAATGTTAACATCCTTCTAGAGGTGATTCTGTGCACTGACATTCTGTGAATGGGAAGTATACCCCCAAGGCAGTAAACTTACAGTTCTACATAAACAATGAGTAGTTTTGGTTTGTAGGCAAATGAGGATCATTTAATACTGCTCAGTTCTGGATACAACATTTTTTTTCCTTTATTGCATCATTCATAGATGCTGAACAGTATTGTGAAATTGAGGATTCCATCATTATTTTGAAATGGGATTTTCTTTAGTGGCAATTGTTAAGTAACACGACCTTTCATTTCATTTTTTTCTGCCTAGCAAAAGAGTTCTGTTGAGGAAACAAATTTAAGCAGTCCTAAAACCACTTGTTTTAGAAGTGTCAGCTATAATAGAGTTGCTTGCAGTCAGACTTAAAGTTAAATCCAAATTGATTCATGACGAACATCAAAGATTGTCAATTGGGGTTTCAACATCCGAAAGATCAAAGAAACTGAGAACATCATTGAAACATCTTTAAATGAATTAAATAAGATTATCACAATCATGACATATTTTTGGGAGCCTCTCCATATAATCAACTCTCATACATCATTGTGCATGTCTTAACATTTCTGTATAGACAGTGATGGTGGCAGCATAAGGTTGGTGTATGATAGCAGCTTCTTTTCGTGGTATTTTAAAAGGAAAATCAATGGTGGCTAATGGTGAAAAGAATAGGCTTGAATGTTTTGAAAATTTGAGAACTTTTGCATAGCCTATAGCATCAGTGGTACTGTAGGTCAAGAGTGTACAAAAGGACTCACTTAGACAAATTCAGTGAAGGCTCGGGGGGGGAAGTTGATTTGTCTTCTATTTCATTATTTTATTCTCTTTTTATGGCTGATTCTATTTGGTATTCTTGCATTTTTTAAGACATGCCTTATCCTGACCAAAAAATTTTTTCCCAATAAATGGACATTTTCTGACAGAGTGACAGTGAATACATGGCCGGTCAGCTTTCATCATTTGGTTATGCACTAAGTGACAATCCTGAGGAAGCAGACTTGTGGCTGATTAATACGTGAGTTCTCTGCCATTTCTTATTGTTCTGTAAAAATTCAAGCCCATGTACTTAACACCAAGACTGCGCCCCTATAAGAGCAAAAAGACCCATGCTGAGATATTGGATGAAATAGCTGCACAGATGTTATGAGTGTTTTGTCCTTGATGATTTTAAATGGTTATGTGAACATACTAGAGGCAGTTTTAGTTGCAGTAACAATTTCCTTTTATCCATTTATTATTACTTCTAGAGAAAGTAAATTTAGATAGACACACGAGGTCTTTAGATGAGTGGAAAAGACTTTTTGTGGGAATTCCTGCCTCTCCAAAGGGTAATCATCAGCTAACCCCATCTTGTAGACCACATGAAATCAGCACCAGTTAACAGTTTAGGAAAACCCTGCAGTTTCCTGAAGCTAAGGAACTGGGTAATGCAGGACAGCATACAAAATGTATTTCTTTGTTGGACTGTGGACAAACTTGTTATTGCTTGGGTGTTGATGATTTGTATTCCCTGATGCAGATGCACTGTAAAGTCGCCAAGTCAATCTGCCATGGATACACTGATAACAAAAGGTAAAAGTGCAAAAAAACCATTGGTAGTTGCTGGTTGTGTGCCCCAAGGAAGTCGAAACTTGAAAGAGCTAGAAGGAATCAGTATAGTTGGAGTCCAACAAATTGACCGTGTGGTTGAAGTTGTAGAGGAAACTCTAAAAGGTCATGAGGTGCGGCTGTTGAATCGCAAGACTTTGCCAGCTCTTGATCTTCCAAAGGTGATAGGTCTACAGTCATATTGTGGTTTTAATATGTCCTTCCATCCCATAGGATTTATTGGTGGGTTTATATTCCAAAATATTCTCTCCATCGTACTCACTAACATTACATACGCACAGAGGATTTCCCATGTAACAACTCCCCTTCCACCCAATGGGTGAAGAAGAAAATAAGATGTCAGTTTGAAATTGCTGATACACTTTCATTTAATCATCTTGAATCACATTTTTCTTGGATTATGACTTCTCTTTTCTTAACATGTATTAAACTTGATATTCCCCTCAGGTACGTAAGAACAAGTTTGTTGAGATTCTTCCAATTAATGTTGGTTGTTTGGGGGCTTGCACTTACTGCAAGACAAAGCATGCCCGTGGTCATTTAGGGAGCTACACTATAGACAGCCTTGTAAGTCTTTACTAGAATGATTGATCTTCCTTGATATGGGATTATTCTCCATCTGAAATTTCTCTTCTCCAGGTAGAACGTGTAAGAACTGTTGTATCTGACGGAGTCAAGGAAATATGGTTGAGCAGTGAAGATACTGGAGCATATGGTAATCCTTTCAGCCATTCTGTTTATGAATTCAAACTTTTGAGTCACTTAATTAAATATAGTAGAAGTTCCTAGATTTATTTTGAGACAAACCTCAGACCTTCCATCTCTACATGTAC
>JAOQMR010000211.1:5549389-5563050 GCA_027563865.1 Erythroxylum pelleterianum
TTTTTCTGTTTGCAAGGTTAACTGAGTGCATTCTCACGCATGTCCACCCTGCCCTTTCTGTCTTGCTTATTTTTTGCAAGAAAGTTTATTCTATTGTATAGATTGTTCCAGTCTTTTTATTTACATATGCTAATTAACAATTCAAAGAGATCTCCTTCATTGTGTATTTTTTCGAACTGAATGATTGTTCTTTCATTTTTTGCAAGGTTGGCCACACAAAGGGATATATTCAGGTTCTTGTTGTAGGACCTGAAACAATGCTAGGCACTTCAGCTATTGTTAAGATTACCTCTGTTGGAAGGTGGTCAGTTTTTGGAGAGGTGATTGAGACTGTAAACCCAAAATTGGAGACAAATTTCATCAACCAAATCTCTACTAGCGAGGAGCGTTCTCCATGTTCTGACTCGTGTGAGGACTGTACATGTTCAAGGGAACCAGAGCCTAGTGCTTGCGGATCAGAGAAATGCAAACAAGAAACTGTTATGTCACAGAACAAAACATTGCTTGACGAACAAAATAGAATAAATCTGATCGGGTGGCTATTAAGGAAGCGGAAAATCCAGGTTAACAAAATGGTGGAGAATGGGATTGCCTCACAACCCTGTAAGAAGCAAGAGATGCATAGGGGCAACCTGGCTGACTGGGGTATTGTTGATAGGACTCTCCTTGGAGGGGTGCTTATCAGCTTATTCACAGTTATCGCTTTACTAATACACTTGGGAGTTGGGACTATTTCTCCCAAGTAAATGTTTTCGGTATTTTTGGGCCATTTTTCCACAAGAGCTCTCATAATCTTATGTACGAAAATTTTGTTGCTCCAACTCCGCCTACCTGAGAACTAACTTTCTGATAGTAAGTGTTGAGCTATGGAGTCATTTGATGTTGCTGTGATGAACTTCAAAGTTTCCTCTGATCAAAGTATATGGTAATGTACTTACTCCGATCATACAAAAGTTTTGCCCGTCACTAATATTTGTTCTTAAACTAGACTCCAATAGCTTCGGTGCACCCTTCTTGAAAATTTTAATTTATAAACAGCTTATCAGTATTTACACATTTGTACATGAAAAGCAGGGGAAAAAAATAACGGCTACATGTATTGGAGCAGGATATGCTTTTCCGGTCAAAAAGCATCATCTTTATGCGAGCTGGGCAGCAGGGAATGAAAGAATGAACATCAACGATCCCTTTCAGTTCCCCTGCTGCAATAGTAATAGTAGATTTATTTCCTGTCATTTACTTAGACCCCAAAAAAAAAACAAAAAAAACAAAGCGAATAAATGTCTTTCCAACTCATAGCAACGTGTCTGATTTGGATGGTAATCTCTTGAAGAAGTTGACGGGTGCAGAGGGCAACTTGCTCCTGAATCGTGGATGTCGCAGGAAGTACATTCCGTAAAGCACTGCCACTACCTGGAATGGAGTAACGTAGATAAACACAGCAGAGATGAGTGAGAAGAAGATGAAAATGGCTGTAGCCCGAGGATCACGCCAGTTTAATAGAGCCTGAAACCTTTCCCCTTGGCTTGCCAAATCTCCTATCACCGTTTGTACCCTCCCAGCAACACTTCTCAGCCTGTCATATCTCATCTTTACAAGGTCTGTTGGTTTTGTGGTAGGAAGCTTATCAAACTCCTCATCAAGTTCATCCAAATGAACATTTTCAGCATAAGAAAGCCGAGTATCCATGTACGGTGGATGCCTCGGCCTAAACCGATAATTCCACATACCAATCACAAAGAGATAAAGGAAGATTGTAGGGAGTATCATTTCTGGGTAGCAGACCAGTATCAAGAACACTATATGCACAAGACATGTTGTTACAGGGTTTCTCCAGTAGCAAATTTCATTTAGCCATTTGCATACTGCTGTGACGCATAAAAGTACTGACATTACGCGTTGGAAGTTGGCCTTGCTTCTTCTCAAGCTAAACATATGGTGATTCGCCTCCAACATGTACTCCACAACTTCACGCCGTAGTGGAGGTTCCGCTCTTGCAAGCCTAGTGGCAACTATCAGCATTGCGTGGAAGCGGAGCCATTCCATTTGCGTTATAGGAAGTGGTTGGATATAGTGCATCTTGGGTAGCAATGGCTTCCTATATTGAGCGACCATGTTAATCCAAGCTATGGAGGTGAACCTCAATGCCAGGTGAAGTTCCCCATGCTTTTTCAATCCAGATGTTGTCAGGACCAGCAATGGATAGTAGTGTGTGTATATTCGGTCCATGTCTAAAGTTGATAGCCGAATTCTAACCTTACCAATTTGCTGATCTCTAGCATCATCCTTGCTATTAATGTGCCAATTGTCGAAGACGCCAATGGTAATTACAGTGCAAGGATCATAAACTTCCCAAGTATACTGCTCGTTCCAACGAGGTTCCAGGGTGTCAATAATTGTTCTGGTTCGAACCCATTTATTCCCATACTTTGCCACACAATATGGATCACTAGTCCTGCCATTCTTGCTCTTCATTGGCATCAAATTTCGCGCACTCAGAATCCCAAGTTCGAGAATTCCGATACTTCCCTTCCTCAGGTGCTTGGATGATGGCTGGAGATCACTGCTGAAATGTGTAGGCTCATCAAGAACATGATACCCTTCCTCTAAACATATAACAAGCAGTATCTTGCTTGAGAATTTCTCCTTCCTTTTCTCACCACCCTCTTCTGCCAATGAAGGCTTTTGCAGATT
Organism: Erythroxylum pelleterianum; assembly: GCA_027563865.1. Lineage (NCBI taxonomy): Eukaryota > Viridiplantae > Streptophyta > Magnoliopsida > Malpighiales > Erythroxylaceae > Erythroxylum > Erythroxylum pelleterianum. Next base: position 5,552,084 of record JAOQMR010000211.1, read on the forward strand.
GAACCACCTAGGATCCGGAAACCTAGTGATCTCAAGTCTACGAGGGATTTCTTTAACTGATAGGATCACCCTTCCCATGATCTCATCCTTTCCAGGTCCAACTCTGTCTTCAACACTTACTATGATGAACTCTTCAAAGGGTTCAGATGCCACAAAAATAAACTCGTCCCCCCAAACTGCGTTGATACCTCGCCTAGGTGAAGGCCTGGTAACCTTAACCTGATTCCCAAGTTGAACCCTCACGAATGCCTCCGGCAAGCGACCCTTGTCCCATGGCACAAGATCCTGAGCTTCGATGACTTTTACACGAAGATAATATAGCTTGGGCGAGAAATATACCTTTGATCTTGTATTGGCAAGGTTTGTGTAACTAATGTCATGAGCATCACTGTGCCAAGCGTCGGGAAATGATTCATCTGCTTGTGTTCCCATCCAAACTGCAAGCATAACTTCTCCTTTGCTGATCTTGATCCCTTTCTTGTCCTCCAGCCTGTACCATTGAGGAGCCAATGGACTATCCGGCGGTACGCGAAGAGGGACTTCCAATAGATCAAAGAAAACTCTGCCCACAAAATCATCCTTCGCAATGTCCTTGTCTTTTACAGTAACTTCAAGCAGATTGGACTGCAACCTTTCTTTAGAGAAAGCAAAGATTTGGTTCCACACTGGATTTTGATTCTTCTCCAGGTGTTTAGTCCTCCCTTTATAGTTACCAAGCTTGACTTCAACGTATGGATCCAGGCTTCCACTAACATCCATCACAGGAAGATCTCTGGCTTTAACCACATTCACGAACAAGAAATGCATCTGCTCCACTAAATCATAGGTGCTGGCGGTCTTGTCCCCGCCTCGGTACCGCAGGCGAGCAGCCACCGGTGGACTAGTTTCAACCAGCACGAACTCGGGGTTCTGCTTGGGTATATTCATTTGCATTACTGTAGGAGGGCCAGCTCGAACAAAATCAGTTCTTGTCTCAACCGCAGGCGACTTTTCCTTCATAACATGTTGAGTCTCAAATCCAAACCCAGAAAAAATATTTGGTGGAGGAACTTGACTATCTGTTGTTGTTGCTCGAGCTGGCCCTGGAGCTGTTCCTATAGAGCGAAAAGTCCTAACTTCCTTCTCCTTCTTGGTTTTGCTATTCTTCTTAATCTCTTCAGCTATATCATCTTCATCAAACTTGTTGGTATTGATTGCTCCTAGTGGAGTGGCTTCACTCTCAAGATTACCAGTGGTTGGTGGTGGAGCAGGAGGATAAAAATTACCATCATGAGCTGCATAAATCTTTAGTGCTATGTCACCTTTGATATGTGAAAAGAGGCCACGTTTATCAAGAGGGTACCTCTGGATATTTGCTTCCGACTCGAACAAAGGGATGGAGTTGCCTGAGATTCTAACACGTCCAAGAAAGCTCCTGGTGTGATCCCCTTTTCGATCATTGTACACCACAACGTCAATGGTCTTGTTGGGCAGATCAGCAGGACTGTTCACATTAAAAACAAGATTTTGGTTCCAACAAGGGTTGAGGTCTTTAGACTTGACTTGAGTCCTCTGTCGCTGCTCATCAAACTCCACTTCTACAAAGGGACTAGCAGAGCCTTGTCCATCTTTGGGCATGAGGTCGCTTGCGTCAAGAACTTCAACTACAAGCTTAGTCATGTTGAGATATGGGTTGAAGCTTGAAGAGGCTACTTGTTAAATTTCAAAAGATAGTCCTAAAGGCACTATTTTTATCACCACAGCCTACTGTATCTTCTTTTTCCTGATAACTACAGTGAAAGGAGGAGAGGTGGTGCTGGGTAGAGAAAGAGTAACATTGCAACAGTACAAGAAGCAGGAGAAGAAGAAGAGAGAGATAATTGTTGTTGGAAAAGAAGGGAAGGGAAGGGAAGGGAAGGTTGGAGAGAAGAGTTTAAAGGATGAAGATTAGGACAAGACGTGATCATCTTGACCCACGAAGACAGAAAACATATGTAAGAAATATAGAAAAAGACACTTTGTTGTTTGGTGGAGTGGGAAAAAGGAAAGGTGGACCCTTTCTTGAATATAAAATGAAAGGGATAGGAGATACTAGCGGTAAATTTGTAGGCTGTATAGAGTCTACAGAGGAGAGGAGGGTTGTGTGAGTATTGGCTATTGCAATTATGGTGTTTGGTAGGTTTGAATTGATAGAGATAATGTTTTGAAAGTGAACATTCATGAAACCTACACAGCTCTCTTCTTCTTCCATAAAAGACTTTTAATAGGATCTCTCCTTTTCAGGGAATTAGACAGATTAATTATTATCAATACAGATGTCTAATGTATAGTTACTTAGGTTAAAAGTTCAGTATTTTCATATTTTAGCCTGGTAATTAGTTAATCGTATTAATTGTTAGTTGATTTTATTAGTTGATGGTTGATTTGATCAGCAAATTGTATTAGTAAGTTGTCTTTTGATGTTTGATAAATTAGTTGTTTAGTATTAGTTGTTTATATGTACAATGACTTGCGAGAATATAACTTTAAAAAAATTTATAAAGGTATGAGTATTATATATCTTAGTATTTTGTTAAATATTCTTATAGTAATTTAGATTTTAGATATTTAATTCTACAAAAATTAAGTTTATAACTCTAATAAAAATATAGAACATATAATAATAATAATAATAATAATAATAATAATAATAATAATAATAATAATAATAATAATAATAATAACAATAACAACATAATCTAATAAAAAAAACAACAAAATTTAAATCTTATCTTTAGTTTAATACCATGTGTTGTCTACAAACTTACTCGATGAATAATATCTTATTTGTCAATTTAAGCTACCATATAGATGTTTTGATGAATTTATAGATAACAATTGTAATTAATCTCATACATTTAAGATAGGTTGAAATAAGTTTGAGGACACAATTATCTTTCAATAAAATTTTTATCAGCTAATAGATTAAAACGCTACTTTCAAATAATTTTTCAAAAAAATTAAATGAGCTAACTTAACTAGTTCCTAATTAAATAAATATATTAGTCAGCTAATATTTTTTAATGAGCTGAAATATAACTAAAATTCTATCTACGTAACACTTTTTTCACCTAAATAAATAACAAGTACAATCATTCTTAGTTTCAAAAAAAAAGGTACAATCATTCTTCTTTTGTTTTCAATTCATCTATCATTTTTGCATTAACATCTTATCAGGCAATCAGATTGGGATATCATATCCTGTTGCAGTGGTGCTTGTGACTCAGTTAGGTGCTAAGATTAGATTAACTAGAAAAGTTCCTGTTTCCTTTCATTAAGCACTTCTCTCTGTGATTTCTGGTAAAATGGGCATGATTAGAGTGACCTACACAAGCCAAGTGCAATAAGTGCATTTTATGACATTGTTGGAACCATTAAATGTCACCTTGTACCTGATGTTTCTTTGTTTTATATATAAATAAAGAAAAACTCAGAGCACGTTCACATTTTTTATTTTTTATTTATAAAAGGAAATATAACACAAGTTACAAAAATGAGCATAAATAATTTCTTGACATATCTTTTACAAGGAGAAAATAACACCGGATGGGTTGAGCTTCCAAATATGTGACCCCAATATCAAAATGAGTGGCATAATTTACTAGTCAATCGATGCATTAGTTACCTTCTTAATATGTGTGACGATGTGTAACAGTCCAATTCTAAAAGAACAATTCATAAATGCATGAATGATGGGATTGAGAACTTGACAGCATGTTCACATTTTGCTAGAAGTAGGGTAACATATCACTTATTCCACTTGCTATTCTTATCCGTTTAGACTCACAAAAATGGACGGATCAGATGCAATGGCACAGAGTTGGTCCATAAAAAATGAACCAGAGGATTTGATGCCTTTCAGTATTAAACTTTGACTAAAACTATGGGGAGTTTTGTACAATTTACTCGTATCCAAGTCGTGTTTTACAGGAAAATGCACACAGAATAAAGTAAGATCCTGTGTCGTGGAACCCATGAAAAGGGATTAAAAAGAACGAAACGAAAGGGAACGGAAAGTGGATTAAGTCTAGAGCCCACTGAATTAGAAAACTCTCCAAATTGAATATTCATAACTTTTTTAGGTGTCTTAGATGCTAAGCTTATGCTTAATGTCTCATTATAGTGGTGAGGACCCCAACAAAAGAGAAACCCTTTCTTTCTTTCCACTCGATCCTGTTTTCCTGTTCTTTTACCCTCTTTTCTATTTCATTTTGATCGTGTTTCTGACTAGATTACTTTTGTTAGATCGCTTCTTTAGAAGATATGGCCCCTGAACTTTTCCTCGAAGTTTATGATGTAGTAAAGGAACAAAGTGGAGTTAGATATGGTCTTTTTGCCCTTCAGATCCTCTGAATCCAAATACTCCTGTTCCCATCCATCCTAGCCATTTATTGGCAATTAATGAATATCAATGAATGGCTAGGATGGATGAGGAACAGGAGCACAGAGTATTTGGATACAGAAGAATAGGTCCCGGTCTTCTTGTGCATGCGTCCAATTCAATGGTCACTATGCAATAATAATACCCTCCACCATTGTCATATGGTTATGATCTTTTTAATATTTGAGTAGTATAATTGGTTATTGATGAACTTTGTTGCTAACGAATAGTGTATGACATAGCCTTTAAACTTTTATTTAAAGGCTAGTTTTCTATATTAATTTTAAATTTTAAAATAATTTTCGTAATATATGAATTAATTACGAATAATATTTTATTTTAATTTTTATAAATAAAATAATTTTATTAAAATTATTGTATAAATATAAATTAATATAGTTAATAACTAAATTATTGTAAAATATTCTTTTTAGGTACTTGATTACTAAATTTAGTGTATAATGATTAGAGTGTAAAAATATTTGCTATAAGTTTTTTTAAAATATTTCTTTTTTTTGTTTAAAAGAAATAGAGAACAAAGATTATAAGACAAGTCTGGGGAGACAGATCCCCGACCGATCCTCTAATAGGATACGATGGCACCCGGTAGGCGTAGTGGCAAAATAGGTGACTCCAATGTCGGAGTGGACAGCCTGGGAAGCTAGCCTGTCAGCGCATCTGTCTCTCGGTAAACGTGTCAATAAATAATAGACTAGTTCCTGGTGAACAGTTCCAAGATACCCGTAACTATAGGGTTGAGAGTCTGGGAGCGGAGGTCCGTCGAAGAGAGGATCTTATGCACCACGAGCGAATTCACTTCTAGCTCTATCCTGCGGAAGCCTAGACGCCAGGCTAGCGAGAGGCCAAAAAAGACGCCCCAGAGTTCTGTTGATAACGTTGCGCATCATCCGAGATTCTGAGTGAAACCTCCAAGCCAGTTACCATCACTATCTCAAATGAAGCCACCTTTTGTGGTTAAGCGTTAGGCACGATTACAGGCACCATCTGTATTTAATTTAACCCACCTGAAGATGGTTTATTCCAACCAATAAACTGCTCATGGTGGGGATGGAAGCCGGCGTGAGCCCGGCGTTATCACTCGGTAGACTTTACACAAATTTAGTGTAAGAGATGACATTAATACCAAAGAGATAAAAGGAGCGATGCTCCACAGTGTCTTAAGCATTTAACATGAAGTAGAGGGAGGTGTGCTTCAAGTAAAGTCACAATTTACCAAGCTGCTTGATATGACTTGTCAATACCTAAAAAGGCAACAATTGCTGCTGAATTGGGTATTGAATACCAACTATGAAGTTGATGCGTAGCTTTAAGATCCTTTCTACTTTCAGTAACCAGTTTTAGTTGATTCATTTATAGTTATGAAAAAACAAGCGATATTATTTTAGTTGCCCATATAATTATAAAAGCTAACATTACATAGATTATTTTTACATAAACTTTTGGCGCAGGTGAATTGGTAAGGGATTCTCTTGGTTTAAGTGAGATCGCAGATTCGAACTGCTCTCATATATGCAACCGTTTAAAACTTGAGATTAAAGCTTTACTTTCTACAAGGGACCTACCCCGCTCGAGCGGGGATTAGTCTGGGTGTAAATAATTTAAAGTGTCTTCCTATAATTGAGACCCTCCTAGAACACATCGTGAAAAAAAAAACATTACATAGATTATTTTTACAAATTGTATACAAACTATTTTAGATAATATTAATTTTAATGGTTACCAAGACCAATAAAATAATAGCCATAAAATTAAATTCATCAAGTTATTTACTAAAATGTTAATATTTGAAATATACTGATTAAAAATATATAACTACATTTAACTTAATTAAAATGAACAAAACTTTTATAATAATTTTTTTTCGTTTTGATGAAAAAAACTCTAATACGGTGCAATATTCTTTCTCTCTTTCCGATGCTTACAAGGTATTTTAGGAGGTTCTTAATTATGAGAAGGTACCTTTAAGTCATCCACACTTAAATTAATCTCCGTTCGAACTGAGTAGGTCTTTTGCGAAAGACAAAACTCTGACTCTAAATTTTAAACGACTATATATATAAGAACAATTTAAACCCGCAATAACACTTCAATAAGAAGAACTCTTTATTAACTCACCTGTCCCGCATGGTTGCGGTATTCTGTTAATAACGCCCTTACGAAGTTCAAGGTCAGAGTGAAAGCGCAACCTGTGTTTGTGGTGGTGACTCGCAGATATTAAAGAGATTAGCTCTTGACTTATACCGAATTTAGAGGGCTAATCGGTGGCCATTATTGACTCAATCAGAAAATTTACCAACGAATTAAAACTTAATTAAGTTGGATGCTAATAAGATAGGAGTTTATACTTGTGACTTTTATAAGTTCGCAAATTAATTAATTTTTATTTTTAAAAACTATTACATATTCTTATATTTTTTAATTAATATATTTTCCTTACCGTTACATTGTCGTTGTTGTGGTTAAAAATTATATTTATACACGTAAAAACCGATATTATATAAAGTTTTATAAATTTACATGTGTGAAAATTGCAATAAGCCTACTGGCTCATACAAAAAAAAAAAGTTAGACCACACACAAATCCAAGTGAAGTTTCATTCTAAAATCAATTGACAATAAGTGGAGTAGTTCACTAAACTTATATGTTAGTCTTTTTTTTCCTTCTTTTTTTAATATAGGGCATTCACATGTGAGTATTATCAACAACATAACATATTTTTGCTACCTAATATGTGAGTTAAATGGGTTAATTAGACTTCCAAAATTTTAAATGACATCATTTTACATATATAAATAAGATAATAATTTGACAATACAATAATAACAATATTAATACGGGGAGTTAGAAATAGCCTAAAACTGTCATATTCTTAAGTAATTTGACAATATATATGGAGTAAAATACACAAATAGCATTTGATAATTTCTAAAATAAAAAATTAGTTTGATAGTTTATATGGTTTCAGGAATTTAATCTTTATAATTATAAATTAGATATATTGACTAAAATGCTATTTTCATCACATTGTTTGATAAATGACTTGATCAGTATTTTTTTTTTACAAATTGAGAAATATTTAGTTATTTGATTATGTCAAATTGTTGATAATCATGTTTAATATTCAGCTGATTGGATTGACAAATTAAACTGAATCAGTTAAAAATATTCCTATGAAGGACATTTTGCTCTAGCGGCTAAGAAGTTAAGGAACGAAAAAAAATAATTTTGCTCAAAAGTTATTACAAATTATACACATTACAATATTTGTACTAAAAAATGATATACACTTGGAAATTATTATTTGTTCTTATTATTTTATGCTTAGTTTATTTTATAAAAATTTATTCTTTTTTTGGTTGCTTACGGGATGTTTTAAGAGGGTTCTAATTATAAAAATACATCTTTAAATTATTTACACTCCAATTAATTTATGCTCGAGCCGGGTAGATTCCTTACAAAAAAAGTAAAACTTTGATCTTAAATTTTAAACAAAAAAATTAAAAATGAAATCGACAAAATTAGATGGATGAGATCAACCCAGAATTCTTATTTAAGAATAGATTTTCTGTTACCAACTTTGAGTGGGTCTTTCTTTTTTATTTAAATTTTGAACATCGACGGCGACTTATGATCTGTGAGAAATTTGACCAATGAATGACATTGACAGGTCCCCACTTTCTTCGTTTTCCAGTGCTTGTCACTTTAATACGACTCTACTACGCTCCTTCCGTCCATCTCCCTCGCCCTTTCCTTGTTTGTTTTATTTGCTACCATGTGTCATGTCATAATTCGCAATCAAATCAAATCTTATTGGTTTAAACTTTTAATTATATTTTAAAATTTTAATTATATTTAATTTTTAACTTATTTTATTTTATAATAATATAGTATTAATTAAATCTTTTAAATTTTAAATTTCTTAAAATTTAATATTAATTAAACCTTTAAAATTTTAAATTTCTTAAATTAACAAATTTAACATTTTTAGTTTTTAAAATATTGTTTTTTAAAAATAATTTTTCTATTAATTAAGAGTAAAATTACATCATATTTGATCTCTTCGATAAATCAACTAGATTTATTATGAACATTATTGTTATTATTAATTTAATTTTTAAAATATTGTCATTAAAAAATATTTAGAAGGTCACATCAAGGTTAGAAAATTAATAATTTTCATTTTGACTGTCATTAGAAAAATTACGAAGCGTGTAGGACATTGGGAGACCATATGGTCCAACCGAGTCTCAGCATGTGTAGGCCTGCTTAGGTCATGCCTTAAAAAATATTATATCTTATAACAATATCCATTATAAAATAATACTAAGGAGTACAAAATAAATGCAAAAAATATAGGAAGAGTGTCAATATTTGTGCCGTTTATCCTCTTTTAAAATTGTGTCGTATTTATACGAGTTCATGTAAATATGTAGGTGAAAATTAATAGAATAGGTTAATTGAAACAGAGTATATGCTTTAGTTCTAGACTTGATGTATTTGCTTCTTCTGTCTTGTACTTACGTTTGTAGCATCAAACAAACCCACGTGCATCGGCGCATGTGCCGTTTTTTTTCCCCTTCTTTAATTTCTTCTTTGAAGCTTTTGCTTTTTGTTTTTTTCCATTTGATTTGATGTTGATTACACCAAAGTTGCGAATATTGTACCGGATTAATTTTTAGTATGATATTGTACCTAAATCGGTTAATATCAAGTACTATTTCGGGTAATTTTTTAAATTTATAAAATTTTTTAAAATTAGCAAAATATTTAATTGGTATATTGCACAGTTGTACTGTATACTTTACAAGTTTACATCAACCATATCTCTAAAATTTATAATAATAAATAATAATCACAATTAATATGAAATAATAATAATTTTTAAATATTTCACATATAAATAATGATCACAATTAATATGGAAAAAAGACAATCATTATCGTACACATATAAAATTAAGAATAATACAAAGTATTTAAAATATTACAATAATACAATTTCATTATTTTAATAAATAATAATTACATCAAAATATTCAATAAAAAGAACAATAAATATCCTTAACTCTTAAACTATTACAATTTACAACAAGAGTTCGTGGTGAGGAAACAATCAAGTAGAAGTTAAACTGGAAACAAAAATATTTACAATTACATTATATATATAGAATTTAACATAAATATCAAATATAATTAAAATTAAAAGAAGAAAAAAAACAAAAACCTGAAACGAAATTCAATCGTCTACGGGAGGATACCCGCTATAACTGCAATGACCTCCGTTCTCATTTGGCACAAAATCTTCATCATTGAGAGGAGCTTCATCATCATTATCATTCAAATTTAATGCACCAAATGACATATCAATGCTTTATCATCCAAGTCATTGACATCTACCAAATTCGATTCTTCAGAAACTCAATCCGCCAAAAGGACAATATTATCAATGGAAATTTGATTAGTTGAACTACATGTGCTATTAAGACTCCTAGTAAACAATAAATTTTAATTATTAGAAAATTATAAGAAATTATATCGAAATTAATAATCATAATAATGATAATAACTTACCTTTGCTGAAGCTTTAAATTGTAACAAACAAAAACCAAGTCATTCAACCTCTTATGCTCCAATCTATTCCTTTTCTTGAAGTGAATAAACTCAAATGTGTTATAGTTTCGTTCACAACCTGTTGCGCTCATACATTGATTTAAAATCCGAATTGCAAACCTTTTCAATTATGGAACACCATTTCCGAATTGATCCTACCAAGAAACTGTAACAAAAGTGGTGTTATAAACAAAATAAATTGTTAATTAATTTCAACAAATAAAAAAATGAAACAACTAATACCTAGAGAAAGTTTTCCTCTTTGTCGAATAGCAATTGATATTCCAAAATCCCCATAAGATAACTTATAAAGCTCCATTTGTGAGCTTAAGAGATCTTGCATCACGTCAATGTTAACAATTGTTGTAATAGTTAAAAGTATTCCTATATTAACTTCAACTTACTTAGTAAGATTCAATTTAAAATAAACACTAGGATTAAAAAATGCCCTAACTGCAAACAATGGAGAAGAAAGTTGTCCCTCCCTTCTCTCATTAATGATTGAAAAATATGGTGTGTACAAAGAAGGTCTATGTTTCATATTAGCCTTGATTGCTTCCGTTGCTCTTTCCATGGCATCAAAAAAATAACTCATTGTTGGCTTTTTTTTCACTATCAACCAAGTGAAGTACCCTTACCAAAGGCTTACAAAATTGGATAACAAATTGGCATTGAGACCAAAATTCTTTATCTTCCAGTATAATTTTACAAACCTCCACTCCAACATTAGACCTAACATGCTGATATGCAATCCACTTATTACTTGTAAACATTGTCTTAACTCTTTCTTTATCTTAATAAAAGACTGAAGTGATAAGAAATTTGTTGCAAATCTTGTCACAGCAGGACAATACAAATCACTACCATTGGTAAATTCCTTTCTCATCAAATTCAATACCCATGCACGATTATAGATGAACTTTGTCACCTTTTTAGC
>JAOQMR010000211.1:5564918-5579669 GCA_027563865.1 Erythroxylum pelleterianum
CGAGCCGAGTTTGCAACATTTTTTCTAATGGTAGTTGATGTTTGAAATAATCAATCACTCATCATAAAAAGTCATTAAGACATTGAGAAAGGAGGACTTTTATTGATTACATAGCTTCTTGATATGTAACTTGAGTGGGATGTAGTACATATATTTTCTCTAAATGTATAATGGAATGGGAAGAACAAATACATGAATTTAGGAAGCTTAAGGAGGCTAAATTTCTGGTATACACTATTTTACATTATAATCATACATACCCAGTACCTTGGAAAAGAAAAAGAAGTCCAAGACAGCCACAGATGAAACTTGTTACCATCATGACAGCCTCTCACCTGTTGCATTGCAAAAGAATGGATTGTTGATCAACCCAACACGTAAAATCTAAAAACTACCACGAGGTTGGTGGCACTACCTTCGTTCTGTTGTTCTCTAGCCATACATTTGCATTGCCTTTGATGTTCCGTGAGTTCCTGCCCGAGATTTCAACATTCCAACAAGCAAATGTCATTTCAAATGTTAATGTTCCCTTAAATCCTAAAGAAATAGTAGAGACACAAAACGTCCATTTCTTCACTAGTCTCCCAGAAACCAAATTAAGATAGTTGTCAGGGGAATAATAATGGGGAATACCTCAATCTGCTTTTGAAGAAACTTGACATAATCTGCTGCCTCTTCTAACATGTCTGCAGTGTTTGTTTGCTGCAAGTAACAAGAAATCATTAGATTGAGTCATTTCATAACAAATTTGTCAGGACGGAACGACAATATGTGAACCAAATAAAGCAAAATTCAGTCCACAATGTTAAAGAAAAAGGAAAACAAATAAAACCATGAAAAGAATAGCAACATGGAAGTTGAGATTTTATAGTCTAAACCAATCACTTTCCTTCATCTTCTTCCTCTTCCTCATTATATATCTCTGAATCCTCATACTTATCATTGTATGGTCATCATTTTTTCAATCAAGTGCAAGTGCATGAATTGCTTATTTAAAAGATATTGATCTAATGTTCATGAGACCAAACTAATGTTATGAAGCAGAAATTTGAAGTAATAATGATAAAACTGAAGATCTTCAAACTATTAATGATCAACCACGAGCTCCCTAGATATATAGCTTATTTTAAACATAATCAAACAATGTCTCCGAACGTAAGCACAAAGAAATATTCTTCAAGTTTTCAAGGGACTAAACTGTTTTAGTATAATTCCTACAACCATTATAATAAACAACATTTCGCTATTACCACATACTCATTTTGTTACCTCGTCGATTTGTCTCAATCTCAAGAAACCTTTTGGTGAACTCTCAATTATTGCCTCACAATCTCTTTCTTATACCCTACTTTCTATAATTCTGCACTCTCACTCCCACCATACCCACATTCCTTATCATCCCGTTATCTTAATCTTTAAGAAATTCAGCAATTTATTCTACAATACTTTGTCACATTTCTCCTTGAGAAAACCAGTGTATTTGTCCGTTAATTTCTCATCTTGTAACATTTTCTAAGACATGAAAAACCTCCCTCATATATTTCTTTACCTACACTCAATGCTTGAGCTCCCTCAAAAGATCCAATTCCCCCGAGCCAAGTCTAATACTTATCCACTGCTGAATCATTGTTTATTTGAACCACCACTTCAAGTTTCCACTGTAAAGGAACCCATCCACAAGAGGCTCTAGATAAAAATTCCCATCAGAACTGATGCAGGAGCATTTTCAAGAACTTACATATTACCCAGAGATTTTTTTTCGCCGTTTTCAAGTATGAAGCTACTAGCTACATATCTAATATCTGGACAAATTATGACTCTACAAATTGATCTATTTTGCTAACGAGTTATCTCATGTAAACTGACTATTTTTCTAGCACCCTCAGCTTCTTTGTACATTTAAAGACAGGCATAGTCATTACCAGTTAGCGAAAATCTGAATCAGAGTTGCAAGTATTCGTTTGAAAATTTTATGACTTACATTGAACTTCAAACTCAGTCAGTGACTCGCAATTACTATCAACTCGTGTCGTGCCCCCGATGTAAGCAAACACTAATCATTTTCTTCAACTTCTTTCTACGGAGTTAAAGACTAAGGATAAAATTCAGAAGACAACAAAAGGATCACAAACTCTTCGCAGATAATATATTTTACAATTTTTGTTTAAGCATCTATATCATTACAGTCTTACCGCATGTAGGGCATCAAGAATATATCACCCCGATCTAAATCTTTTGAATTTATTTTTAATAATTGAGATACCAGTCCAGAGAACTAAGAGAAGACAGATGCTCCCCCTCCTCTAGCATCACCATATTTGACACCATAAAATTGCACCCTGATAAGACATTAAACTGCTTTCAACTTTCTTGAAACTCTTGATATACAACATATATCAGGTAAAACTAGAAGGTGCTAACCAACCAAACCTCACTTACCCCATACATACATCTATCTCAATAAAAATGTAAAGATACAAATAAAAACATATAACCCTCATATTCTCCTAGTTCTAGATCTTGGTCTTCGAATCTCCTAATTTGATAAGACTATTTTATACTGCTAAATTCTTCAAGTTCATCTATTCATATGAATACTAACTCTTTAACTTGTAGGAGTTCAAATATCATGGTAGAAGAAGGAACCCATGTAACTTGATATTTTTGTTTCCTTTTTGTTTTTGCAGATTTTGCTTGAATTTATGTCTTCCAGTAATGGCCAAGTTTTCATCGTATTCTTTTGTTTTCTTCAATGAAGTCAATTTCTAATCATCTCATAAGAAACAGAAACAATTTTTTTTAGCTACATTCTTCACAAGAATTGGTACTTTCTTTAATTGTAAGGGAATTAGGAAACATCTTGTGTACTATTTTTCTATTTACTGAAACAGTTCCTCAATCAACTGCGGATGCTGTTAAAGAACAAAATTGTCCAATGATTAAAGAACAAAAAGTAGAGTGCATCAGGAAGATGACGGTCATACTCCAAAGCACAGACTGTTAATTTTAACTCCGTCTTTGTCAATATGGTCAGTTCATTTGTTATAGCTACAGTGTATAGTACCACAAATGAATCTTCTACTCATAAATCACCAGGTTATTTTGTAGAAGAGGCACTCAAACATATATTTACAAGGAGAACATGCTTCAATTATCCTAAAAAGACACTCCTGCTTCTAACAACTATTTTAAACATAAATAAAAGATCAATTTACTTTAGTTTGAATTCCTTCTATGTGGATCTATCAACATCAGATCCGAGGAATAAGCCAGTAATATATCCACAAGAGAGGGATACATTCACTTCAAGTGGATTGTAACATGACAGTTCAATGGTTTTTCATCAATGTTGCATCATTATCATATTAGAAGAGATGAAGTGAAGCAGTTAAAATCCATAACTTTTAAAGTTAAAAAATATTTCACAAAATGTAACACCTCTGAATGAACAAGGAAACCTTTTTTGAACAAGTAAAAAGGTGCACCTATAATAATAATCTAGAGACCTAGTGTCATTAGCATTTCACTCCTGAAATCTCTGAAATCGAAATAAACTGTTCAATCGAGTGTCTACAAGCTCAAGAAATTACTTGAAAAATGAAAAAATTACCTTATTCATGTGTGGAACGAGCTCCTGAAGCTTCCTTATACGATCACTAATTCTAGTTCTTCGAACCTTTAACACCAGAAAAGTAAAGCTGCTTTAGGACTGAAAACAAACGTTCTGCCGTTTATATGTCAATCTCGATCCATAACAAGTAAATTTATGAATCTCACCCTCTCAGCAATGCTCCGAGGATGAGTAGCAAAGCCACGCTTGGCTCGAACTCTGCAAGGCACCGAACCCTCAAAAAGCTTTTCCATCTCCATGTCTACCAAACTTGATACACCACTTGGTACTTGTCCACTCTGCTCCCCTTTCTGTCAAACAAAAAACTAGAATACTAAACGTTGACGCAGCTAAGCCCGGAATTATATATACTTATTCAGTAGAACCAGCTACAACTATATAGTTCAACATTATTTTCTTTTTCAGATAATCCAGTCCAAATTTTTCAGCAAAGAGAAAGATAAGTTGGAGAAACACATTAAGAAAGTGAAGTTGGTTAAAATTAATGTGTAATTACCAACTGGGACGAATATTTAGCAGAAGGGTGCTGCAACTCAACCTGCCTACCCCTTTTACCAGAAGGTGAAAGATCCATACTTGATGAAACATACTCACTATTCGACGAAACCCCAAAGCTAGAGAAGTACCCATCACCTCCTCCAAACCCAGAATTCCCAAGAAAATCGGCAGGAGAGCTGTTTTGTCTCTGAAAACCAGGGGGCTCATACATACCCTGTTCAACAACAGGGTTCCTACTCGAAGGTGCGGTGGTAGTGGTGGTGGAGGCAAGTAGTTGTGTCAAGTTCTGGTTTTGTTTCAATGGGTCCTCATCTTCTCCTTCAAGTAGTGCTTCCAACCATGTCGCGGGAGCTGAACGGAAACGTGTGAGTCCACCGCGACCCAGCTCCCCAGCACCACCAACGACCCCTCCTCCGCCACCACCACTGGAATTATTGCCACCTGCAGTTTTTGTCGGTTGCATCTGCTTTTCAGGAGCTGTTTTGTATTGCACTTCAACGGAGAAACAGAGATCAAAAGTAGCTTCCTTTTTTAATCAACCAAAACAGCTTCGGACAATAGTTGAATTCATTTCATTTCCTGGCAGTTTATCAAGGTTTTCGTTGCTTTTAGCAGGTTTTCGTGCTTTTAGCTTAAGGGCATTATTCACTCACAAAGGCGTAGAGTGTGGTCAACCCATTGGCCCCCGATAGATGATCTGACTGAGGAGGATGGCGGTGAATGGTGATAGTTTGATCCAACGGTGAAAGAGTAAGAGCGTGCAGGCTACTCTCCCATTGTTAATTTTTTATGGAAATGCGTGAAAGAAAAAGAGAGTGGCGGTGGGGATGATAATGGAAGAGAGTGTACGTGTAGCGAGCCGAAACATGGATTGCTTTTTCTGGCAAAATTAAGGAGGAAATGGGGAAGTGATCGCCCATCCACAAAAAATGCACAATGATAGTTTTTTTTTATAAAAAAAAAACAGAAGTAGACAAAACCTCCTGAGTACGCCTCACAACAAGCCAAGCGGTGAAAATGTGAAGTACAAGATCCATGAAGAAAACATCGATGGTGGTTCGCCAAAATCTCCTAGCCTCCCTAGTCACGAAATGGAAATGTACACTCCAGTCCCGGTGATAAAACGCCTAGAATGTTGTTTAAAATGGCCACTTTGGAGTCCGACTCGACCCAAACTTTTCGAATACTTTGACTCTATGCAAACCGCAATTGGTGAAGAATAACTATCTACTATGTGGTCGAAATAGGTTCCCTACCAATATTGCTGGCAAAACCGATGATTCTAAGTACCTTGGTAATCTCGCACCAATCTTCCTACAGTGGATAATCCAGTTGATAGGTTCACTGCTCCATCGGCATTTAATTACAAGAAGTCACACATAGGGGGCTGCCATGGCATGCTCTGGTTCAGCTGCAAGCTATGCGGGCTATTGGAATTAATCTACTGTATGAAGGGAATTTCAGATAGCCGAGTAAGGATATCCTGAATTTTTACTGCTTGGATTACTTCCTAATGCTGAAATAGATGAAGGTTTCTACCCTTCCATAAGTTCCATATCGTCACCCGGAAACAAATGGCCCATAATCAAACCTTGGAAGTTCCCACAAGTTACGCAAATTTGCCTAAAGTCAGGCATTAAATGGCAATGAGAAAAATTCAATCCCGTATGCCATGGGCACCAATTGATTTCATGCCAATTTAGCCTATCGACAATCCCTAACAATATGAAGTAGTGTCTCCTCCCCCTCGTCACATTGTGTGCAATGAGTGTCCTAGATTACATGTTGGCGAGCTAACTCTCTCTTCGTGAGAAGGCGGTGTTTTACTACCAACCAAAGAAAAACATGCACCCTCGCAGGGGCCCCCACTGCCAAATTCATGACCACGCTCTACGTCGTGAGTGCTGATTTTCTGCGTTTAATCAATCATACACTATTCTAACAAAATACTGACCATTGGCTGAATGGCGCCAATAGAACTTATCCATCTCACCCCAGATGTAGGCCCTGGACCAACAATAATACTCATAAGAATACCTAAAGGTAACCACATTGCAAAATGTTGCCATTGCTAGCTACCATCTGATCGGATAAAATCACTTACTGGTTTATCCAAGATATGCTCTGGTATCTCAAAGATCGCATAGGCAGTGAGAGGATGCTCCTGGATGGACCTCCGGTCAGTCCAGAAGCGAACTAGATGACCGTTGCCTATAGTCCACGCTAAACCATCAGTAAGTTTGTTTCACACACCTCGTCCCACGCTACTAAACTCATTCTTTGGGTTGTAGTACAAGAGCCCCAAATAAATTGACATATATGCTGTTCAATTTTATCATAGATATAATAAGGCAATTTGGTAGTTTGCATGACATATACAGGAAGAGTATGTAATACAACCGTTGCTATTGTAACCCTCCCAGCCAATAAAAGATTGGACGCAATCTACCCCGAAAGCTTTTTTTGAACCTTTTCTAGTAGACCCACATATGTTCTTCGCGTAATTCGGCCATGCAATAATATTGCCCAAATATTTTCCGAGCTTGTCTATGGTCTTAAATCCCAGGTTTGCAGATAGTTGTGTTTTTACAACCGTAGACACATTTCGTGAATAAAAGACAACTGTTTTAGCAATATTTATTCGCTGACCTAATTTGGCATAATATAAAGCTGCCTTAGTACCCTTACTTGTGCCTTTGAGGCCTCAGCAAATAATAACAGGTCATCCATGAAAAATAGATATGAAATAGGAGGGCTTCAATTATTAAAACGAAATGGACATCATGATCCCCCTTCTATAGCTTGAACAATATCTTGTGCCAGCCTCTCAATATATAATATAAAGAGGAATGGCGAGAGAGAGTCACCTTGTCGAAGGCCCCGCCCAAGCACAAAAGCATCCGAAGCTTCACCGTTTATTAAAACGCTCATTTGGGAGTACATCACACACTCCATAATCAAGTGGATTAATTCTGGTGGAAGTCTCGCTTGGCGTAAGCTGTCTTGTAAAAAATCCTAAAAGAGCATATCGTATGCTTTTTCCATATCTACTTTAATTGTTATAAATCCTATACGCCCATTAGTCCTCTGCATAGAGTGAATTACTTTTTGAGCAAGGATGATGTTATTCGTGATGTTTCGTCTCAGCACAAAGCTCATTTGTGCTGGTCCGATGAGCAAGGGAAACACTCCTTTCAATCGTTGAACTATAACTTTGGATATAGTTTTGTAGGTAACATTACATAAAATGATGGGTCGGAATAGTTGAATGGAGTCGGCCAGCTCCTTCTTTGGGATGAGCACAATGAGCGATTCATTCAACTCTGTCGGTATTTTTGTGCTCGAAATATCCCCCTGATGAAATGGTAGAGTGAGGGACCAACCATATGCTAACATTTTTGGTAGAATAGTGGATTGAAGCCGTCTGGTCCAGGACCCGTCATTGGCTTCATGCTTAATATAGCACTTCAAATTTCCTCGTCGGTGACAGTCTCTTGCATCTGCGCCAGGCCAGTATCCACTATACCCAGGAACAAACTAACCCGATCTTGAGAAAGGTTGATAGGTGTATTTGCAGTATAGAGAGTGTGAAATACTTTACAATATGTCCTCACAGTGCAGGGCTATGAAGGAGTTGTCCTATATTGTCCTTGAGTGCTTCCACTCTCAGCGATCTTTGTTTTTGTATCACAAAGTGGTGAAAATAGGATGTGTTTCGATCTCCATGGGCAAGTCAGTCAACCTAAGCTTTTTGTTTCCAGCACACTTCTTCCTGAGCTAACACCCCTTCTAGATCCCGCTTCAACTCTGCTTCTGCCTGAATGAGGTTAGCTTTCGGGTATAGGTCTAAAACTCGTTGGACGCCACCCAGTTGACGCAACAACTTATCTTTCCTTCGAAATAGATTACCAAACTCTTCAGTATTCTACCATGTAACACCTTCAACAAAAATGATTGTGTTGTTTATAAAGTCCCCATTTTCAGGCCAAGTTGTTCGCAAGAGTTCCATAAAGTTACCATCCAATAACTAAGGAGCGAGAAACTTGAACCTTATTGAGGATTGACTAGATCTTCACTGGTGCACTATCCTAATAATAACTGTGCAATGATCAGATCCCGCACATGGAAGATGGGTAACTGTGGTGGTAGGGTATGCATCTAGAAAGGATCCGTTGCACATTGCCCTATCCAACCATTGGTGAACCCTTCCTTTGACCCAAGTAAACTATGGGCCTTGAAAGCTAAGAACGAGCAAACGTGTATTGAATAACCATTGCTGGAACAATCGACAAGCGCCCTTTTGGGACAAACCTCTGACCTTCTTAGAGTCATGCATAATACAATTGAAATCTCCACTAAGTAGCCACGGTCCAGAGATTTGATTCCCTAATCGCATCATATTTGACCAAAAGCATTTATGAGCCTGAGGATGTGGACTAGCATATATAATCGTAAGAAAGAGTGGGTACTCAACCGACTCTACCATTAACTGAATATATTGAAAGTTGTTTTTCTATAATTTGGAGGCACATATTTTCTTTCCACAACATCCAAATCCCTCTTGCAAACCCAACAACTTCAATTCTATGGGATCGATCAAAACTGCTATGTCATATTACTTCATCTGCCTTCGCGCCAGCCACTTGTGTTTCTAGTAACGCAAGAAAATCCAGATGATATTGTTGACATATATTGCGGAGAATCCTTCAAAATGTGGGGGACACCGCCCCTTGATAGTTCCACGTGACACAACTAAACTTTATACCATTTGGACTCTTATGATTCCATATCCAGAGTCTCCGCGAGTGTATCTGCGGTATCGATATCAGCTGTGGCATCAGCATTTGAGGCCCCTGCCGGAGCCTGATCCTCGACCATGTCTGCATCCTCAGTATCGCCTACCTCTCAGAGGGTGATGTATAAGGCCGTTGTGACAGAGAGGAGTGGCTTTTATATCCACCCTTTGAACATGAGTAGAACTGGAAGCAATAATATCTGGGTAGGTGAAGCAGGAGCTGTCACATGGTTGGGTATTGGGGGCCTGTAGGTTTCATGTGGGAGATGAGAGTATAACAACCAAATGTTTATGGGGGTTTAACGTTTTGGTGGGACGAGTAAGTCTTTGATTAGTTGCATGGGATGGCAGATTTGTGGTAGGATGAATCGCATACACCAGGCCACGTGAAGGAGCAGATAAAGATGATGTTGTTATGGCTTCAGGCACTGGATCTATAAAGGAAGTTGGTTGATGGGGTCGCTGTCATTTTCTACTGGTAGAGGGCAGGTGTGTGGTCTTTTGATTGGATTGAGAGTTGTGCTAGATGGTAATGAGTGGCTGTGGAAGGTCCCCCTAGTTCCTTCCTTAAGATCATCATTAGCAGGTTTGTGGTAGGTTGAATCGCATGCACCAGGCCACGTGTGAAGGAGCAGATAAAGAAGATGTTGTTATGGCTTTGGGCACTGGATCTACAAAGGAAGTTAGTTGATGGGGTCGCCGTCAGTTTCTACTGGTAGAGGGCAGGTGTGTGGTATTTTGATTGGATTGAGAGTTGTGCTAGACGGTAATGAGTGGCTATGGAAGGTCCCCCTAGTTCCTTCCCTAAGATCATCATTAGCAGGTTTGTGGTAGGATGAATCGCATGCACTAGGCCACGTGAAGGAGCAGATAAAGAAGATGTTGCTATGGCTTCGGGCACTGGATCTATAAAGGAAGTTGGTTGATGGGGTCGTCGTCAGTTTCTACTGGTAGAGGGCAGGTGTGTGGTCTTTTGATTGGATTGAGAGTTGTGTTAGACGGTAATGAGTGGCTGTGGAAGGTCCCCCTAGTTCCTTCCCTAAGATCATCATTAGCATTGGCAATCACATCAAATCACGACCTGTGTCCTCGAATCTTGTTACCACTCTTTTGCAACACTCCTAACGACCCCATTACTGGCCTTTGCCGAGATCTTACCCTTCGTGATGCAATCATCCATGGGCCATACAGGTGTTGCGTTTGTGACAACAGAGATACCTGCATGTCATTTTGCTCAAGGTTTGGATCATCCACCTTATTTCCCGAAGGCAGGTTGCCTTGCTCTTCCCTTTGTATTAGTTTAACTGCGCATGCTGTGGAAATGTGTCCATATTTTCCACACTGGAAACAAATTGTGGGTAATCCTTCATACTCCACCTTCAGGAGTGGACCATCCTCCAAAATTTAGGACACTAGTGACTTATCAAGATTAACTTCCACAGCCATACGAGCGTATTTGCCTCTGGATGTCGATTCGGTAGAATAATCTATCTTAATGACTGGACCAATTAATGCCCTGATCTTGCGCAAGATGCTCTTATGTTAATACTTTAGTGTAATGTTAGGTAGCCGGATCCATGCAACTACACTATGGATAACTACCCTTCCCCCTGAAGTTCGGCGTCCATGATTGTAAGGTAAGGTAATGCCCTAGTACAATCCAGGGACCTCTTAGGACATATTGCATATCATTGGCGCTTTCGAACTTGATCAAGAAGAAATCATTGGTCAAGTCTATGACCTTATAGTCACTCTCTGTTTTCCATAAGGCCCTTAGTTTAGAGCATAGCGCTACATATCCAATTCGTCTCCCTAACAGCTTCACGATAATGGCATTCCTCCACAATTTCTCCAGTTGAGCGTAAATTTTTGCTAAAAACTCTACCGATGGGATAGGGCCCTCGATATTCACTATCACGTCTTCCTCCAGTAACTCTACTTCCTGGTCTTCGTCCAACACCTGCGGTTCCTACTAATTGTGCCATTTTAACAGGGTGTCCCGAAAGGACTGAGGGAGATGGTGAGAGGCCTCCTCGCCTAAAGGTCGAAATCTTTTTTCTTGGTGCTCCAGTCGGCCCCTCCATTCCTTAACACAATAGTCAAATAAAAAAAGGAATAGATTGAGACGTGGCCTTTCTTCCTTTTTTAATAGATTAGTTGAAGATAAGTTTAATCCATTCCAAGTTCCTCCAAGTAAAAATGACGTAAAATCAGACTCATCAAATAAAATTAAAAACCAATAAATGATGTCATCCCACCCATATTTGTTATGATTGGCAATTGAGCCTGGACCTAGCCTGGCCCAAAGTCAACCACCCAACTAGTACTAGGATAGACGGGCGTGATTAGAAGGACATCATTTGTAAAAAAACGATGTTATTTTTGAATTTTAAAAAAAGGGGGCAGGTAGGGTTGTCGTTTTGTAAAAAATGATGTTATTTTTAAAATTTTAAAAATAAAATAAAATATCAGGCTGGGCTAGGCCGATCCTCTTAGGACTAGATTGGGCTAGGGCCAGGCAATCCCAAGCTCGATCAAGCCTTAGGTAGAGATCGACCCCAACCTTGTATAGCCCTAGGCCCAATCCAACATTGCCATCCCTCACATAGTCTTCATCTTATATGTGGTGAAACTTAATTAGCTACGAGGGTGTGAATTAGGCCAACCCAACTCCAACAAAAGATCACATTACATAAATTTAGGGCTACTCATTTTTTTATTTTTTGTTTTTGTTTCTTCTTAATTTTTATTTAAAAATAAAATAGTCTAATTGAAATTGTGAAGAAAAATTGAAAAATAAAAGCATGTTTAAATGAAATTTGTAATCACATTTTTTATCATACTATTAGATATTAATATTAATTAAGTCATTTTAATTAACAAAAGATGTTCATCATACTATAATGCTTTAAAACATAATAGTAATATCACTTCAAAAAATTTAAATAAATTAGAATTAATATAATCATTCCATATTTATTTAGTAATTTTATCTCACTTTCTAGACATATTCCAAATTTGTGCTAGAGTAGTATTATACCCACTTATAAACTTGCATCTTCATTTATACTTTCATAATTTGCTCGTCATCTTCAATAAAGCCATCAAATAATTAGCCACTTTATTCATGCGTTCTAATATAGCTATTATAACATAACAGGCAATAACGATATATTTTTATTTCTCTATATCTAACTCAAGATGTTCGAAATTATAGGAAATCTTGCTTGTAAAAATCTAACATTTTTTAATAACATTTCTTAACAAAGAATGACAATATTTAAACATTTCTTGTAGGCATTGTAGCCTAAAAAATTATTAAAAATTAATCATAATTATTATATTTATTTAAAATAGTGTAATACCTTACGGGGGGTAAAGGAAATTGATTTGTTGGATTTGTTATTGTTTTTAAAAAAACTCCAAAGTCATTTGTGATACCTTCTCATTCAACCATTACATTTATGAAACGCATGACAAATGAATAATAACATATAATATTTTGGATTGGATTTGTTCTTTTACATATATATGATATCTGTTCATTGGTTGGAATATATGCATCAATATATGTACCAATGTAATCCTAAAAAAATTACATAACTAAAATAATTAATTAAATATAAGGATATATTAAATGTAAAAATTAAATACATGAATTTACTAGAAAATATGGAAAGTAATTTGAATTATGCTTAATTTCAAGAGGTATATTGGTAAAGGATGGTAGAATAATGAGTCTTTTTGCAAGACAATCAACTGCATATAAAAATTTACAAAAAGACTTCAAAATTAAGTACAAAATATATGTGCCCATATTATAGATAAAAAGAGAAGTATCACTGTTAGAGTTGATGAAGCCATAAGCAATGAGAGAGGATTGAAGTTCATTATACCATGCTCTTAAAGCTTGAAAAAGACTATAAATTTATTTGTTCAATTTGTAAACATCAGTTGAATATCTGGAGTCAATGAATTCTTGGGATTATTAAAAACAAAATAAAAGAGACTACCTTGTAAGAAGGCGTTATTAACGTCCAATTGGTTTAAAATTCATCCATGTGTTACTATAATGGTAAGTATAAGATAGATAGTAACATGTTTAACAAATAAACTAAAGGTTTTAGTATAGTCAATGTTAGGACACTGATGAAACCCTTTGGCCACAATGTAAGCTTTATAGATAGAAATAAAGTCATTGGGGTTCCTCTTAATTTTGTACGCCCATTTGATTGAATAATGTTTTGTGTAGAAGAGGGTGGGATGAGTGTTCAAGTGGTTTTCTTTTTGTAAAAAATTCTTGGCTTATGGCATTAAGCTAATGAGGATGTTGACGAGCATGGGTAAATAAGGTGGGTTCCATTTCTTGGAGAGAGGTTGAGGGATTCATGTGTAAAAATAGAAATTTTGTTTGCAGATGTTGTTTTTAGAGCTGGTTATCATATGTAAGGGTTAAGTTAGTGTTTGGCTATGAGGTATATTGAAAGTAGTTTTTTTAAAGGTCAGTATGAATCAAAAGTTATTATGTTATTAGGTAAAGTAATTGAGCTTGTAACATTAGGAATTGTAGAGTTATGAGGTAAAGAGTTTGAACTACTTATATGTGTCAGAAGTATATTGAGGAGTGATTATTGGTGAAGATGAAGTTGAGACAAATTGTGAAGCAGTGAAATAAGAATGTTGTAATAAGGGTTAGGATGAGATAAGATGGCATGGTCAAGATCATCACTAGTACAAGTTTTGACTCAATCAAGATTTTTATTTTCCAATTTTGAAAGATACTTAGAGAAGATAGAAGTTAGATATTTAGGTTTGAAGAGGACTTAGTTTGGTATGAAAATTTTTTCTCAAAGAAAACAACATATCTAGATATAAAAATGTGCTTTGAGATAATGACATAGCAAATGGAGGAGTAACGTGGCAAGGAGAAACCTAGATATACATATGATTGATATCAAGATCGAGATCGTGGTTCAAGTCTATAAGTGTTATAAGGTTGAAGCCATAAATAGTGAAAAATCGAAGGGGTAATTGTTTCGCAAACTTTCCAATTTTACTGTAGACATCTCTAGCACAAATGAAAATAAAAGCAATCAAACAGAAATAATTAAAAAATACCAAAAATTTGGTAACTCAGTTCGACACATCTTGCCTACATCTGCAGGGCCCTCACCCAGCTTAATACTTTCACCGAAGTACAATAGATTTACTCAAGGCTTTACTAAGCTGGCACCACTTAACTCTTGACACTATCTCTCAATCTCACTTCCTGTGAAAGAATTTTACACCCAATAATACGATCGACTTGTGTTAATCTCAACATAGGATTTTTCTAAACTACTTTTACTTAAACGACAATTAATAAAAACAACTCAAGTACTCAATCAATTAAGAACAAAACAATGATGTATTTGAGACAGAAAAGAACAACTTTCCTAAAGGTTCAGCTCTACTAAAATAAATTTGGAAGTCATCGCAACAATAATGCGCTGATTCACATAAACACCAACACGAAGCCATAGCTGCACCGATAACACATTCATCAACCAAAATACACGTAGCCTATAAGGAAATCAATTAATAATCATTGCTGCCCAAACAAAATTCGCCACATCTCCGAAAAATTTCAGCAATGTTATTGTAACATCCCACCCCCGATAGGAAGGTAGAATAGTAATTTGGAAAGGGTAAAGGTGTTTAGAATTATTTTGAAATATTCATGCATACCCTTACACGTGAATAGTGAAATCTGCACATGAAAATGACTGTACATGCATTCATGACATTTCCCGGTATATGTGCCTAACTGTGATTTTGTTGTGAAAAA
>JAOQMR010000211.1:5590935-5604781 GCA_027563865.1 Erythroxylum pelleterianum
GTTCTGTCCCCTACAACCAAACACATTCTGTCCTAAGGACAAGGACAATATTTTCTGTCCTGTCCACTGCAACCAAAGATCTCACTGTCTTCAGTTCTTGTCCTGTCCCGTCCAATTCTGTCTCGTCTCGTCTTGTCCCTACCTGCTGCAGACGCTAACCATACGCAGGGTTAGGGAACAGTTTATCCTCTTAGGATATCTAATGGCGGTAGTTTACGCTAGGGTTTTAAAGGAGTTTCTCGTGGCTTTGAAGAAAACCATTCTAGTGTTTTGAGTTGTTTTGTTTTTTAGTATCCTGATTTGAGTTAGAAAGTCTAAAATATCAAAATTAAAAACACTCAATACAGTTAGGGTCACAAATGGCAATTGGGCCCATCCTAGGCTCGAGCACCACTCGGCTTCACCCGAAGTCAACAAATCAGGTCTAAATTAATCGAACCTAAGTTTAGGCCTCGAGTTTGATTTTGTGGGCTTGAGTTGTCAGACTCGAGGCCCGATCATTCTAACTAAAATGCAAAACAATGCTATTTTGAGCCTTTATTTTAAAAAAATTAGTAGGGTTAAATTGGGCTGAGCTTAGCCTTTTAATCGGGCACACACCCCATCTAGCAATGGTCGACCCATTGTCATCCTTAAACATAGTCGCCATTTAAAAAAGATCCATTTTGAGGCAATATTTTAAACATCTCTTTATAAAATGGCTTTTGTAAATTCACATTAAATACAATTTTTTAATTTAATAAACTGTTTTAAAATTTAGATTAATTTTAGTTGGGTTTCAATGATGAAAAGTGTGTTGGATTATTTCAGAAATTATCGATGAAAAATTTAGCAACAGAAGTTATCGATGAAAAATAAAGATTTTCTGTTGGAAAAAAATTGGAGATGGAAATTACTAGTGGAAAGAATCATGAGAGAAATGGCCGTAGATAAATTCTGGCGAACGATATTATGAATCCATCGCAAATTTAGTGATAAAATATTGTATAACCGCTGGTATATTTTGCTACGAAATTTTGTATTTCCATCGATAAATTTATCTATGGTAATACAAATTCTGTCGTTAAATTTACAACGGATTCACAATATTTTGTCGATGAAATTAGCGACGGTAAATTTTAAATATGTCGCTAAATATACCAATGACGTTACAATATTCTATCGCTAAATTCACCGACGAATATACAATATCTGTCACAAAATTTTACATATGGACAATATTATCAGTCGCTAAATTTTGGTTACCAACAGAATTATAATATTTCGTCGCTAATTTGCCGACGGAGTATCTTAATTCTGTAGAAAAATTTAATTATTATAAATTTTAACCACCATTTCTCACTTCTTACATGAGTTTTCTGTTGATAATCTTTTGATTTTTTGTACATTTAATTTCTGTAAATAATATAACATTGATTGATAATATAAAGTTAAAATTATCCTGACTGATAATATAATAAAAATATAATGTACACCAATAAGCATCTTGAAAATAACTGTAGATTAATAATTCATACAAAAACTTAAGAGTAGAAAAACATCAAATACATTCAATTATCCATCTAAGCTATGTAGTTGGTGCTCTAACTACTGCGATGAAGTCTTGTTCCTTCCCTTCAACTCATCCACCTTATTATGGAGCTAGGTTATGTACTCCATCAGCCTCTCTACTGTGTTCTCAAGATGAATCACTCTCTTATTTGACGTGGACCGCCTACTAGATCTAGCTGCAGTGGATGTGGAGAATTATAATAACATGTGTTTACAAATGAACTCAGTTGAAAATCATTATACGGTGGTCTCTACCATACACTGCATCAAGATATATCTAACACCTTCAACAATTTTAGAGTTCTAAGACTGTCGTTCAATGCTTTCTTGTATTTGATCCTATCATTATAATTGTTTATATTAATAAGTAATACTTTTAAAGAATTAATATTAAAGTATATATTTTACATACATGAAGTTGTCTGCATCAGGTGTTGACGAAGGTTACGCCATCATGTTTCTTAGTTTGGATGTGCAAAAAGAGTTGGCGTAATGTAGGCTTCCTGCCTATAGACTTTTCTTGCATTAGAATAAATTGTTATAAATGAACTATAATTTACAAAAATTTCGACAGAGTTTCTTCTATTTTTATGATATTTACCCCTTGTTAAACAAAACAAATTACTTAACAACACAACCATTAATGGCACCAGCCATATACAACATTATTATTCTCCAGAACATGCATATATTCTCATTCTAAATTTCATAAATCAAATTAAATTGAAATTAAATTTCATACATCAAAGTACAAACATCATAATATAAGTGTAAAGTTTTGATACTTACAAGTTTCTTTGCATGCTCCTGGTGAATCATAAATCCTCCAGTGTGTACGAGTAGACTCTCTCCCTTCGATTCTCCATATCTGTCTGCAGAATTGCACTTTGAAATGGACATTATCTCGGGTGATGCCTAGTACTGCTACCAGTGATTCCATATTTCTTCAGATATATAAGGAGTTCGTACACTATTCTTATGTATCGAAGCAAGAAAGTCTTTATAACGTGTACGAGCTCATGTCTTCTAAACATTATAAATTATAACATCAAATTTTGAATCCCAAAAAAATCTTTATGAAAAAAAAGAAAAAAATATGTACATATAAACTACAATATTTATCTAATTAATGTGTAAAATTATATAAAATAAAAAAGATTAAAGAATATATGTTTTGTACCTCAAACTCCTGATAATAAAAGGCCTTTGCTACTTGAGAGATATTCTTCCATATATAACTCTCAAAATCTATCCTCTCCTTGAACTTGGATGAGATATTTCTAGAGTACGCTCTAGACGAAACCAACATAATATATAAGCATTTTTAGATCATTTTGAAATTGAAACCTATAAATTAAGTATAAACCTATGGTATTATCATGCATGTATTACAAAAAAATTTATAATTTCACTTATAGATTGTTGACAATTGTGATGTAATTTCTTACATCAACTCCCTTAGCTCCAAGTTGGAGGGCACGTCCTTCATCTGCAACGTTTACCCTTGATATCTTTGCATGTATAAGGGTGGTGAATGGTATAAGGGTGCTAGATGGTGTAGCAGTAGGTAGGGAATGTGAATCCACAAGGGCTGTAGGTGGTGAAGGTGATGCTTGATCTGGATGTGCACTAGTTGGACATACAACACCTGATTCTATAGCTTTTGTAGAATGTGATGCTTCACTTGGACATGCACTGTGTCCTTCAAATCGTGGAAACCTGAACCTTGGCCACATCATATCTTGTTTTCTCTTATGTGACATTTTTTTAAATTGAAATTCACATTTTATTGATTATTAATAAAACAATATAAATTAAATATATAACAATATATTCTTGATGCATTAATAAATTTATTCATATAATATTCTGTTACTTACACAAATTAATCGCTATCATCACTTAATTGTAAATTAAAATAATCATCATCTTCTTTTTTTGAAGAATTAGAATCAAACTCAGGCTCTTCTTTATATTTGTCATCCTCCTCATCCTCTCAAGATGAAATTTGAACATATTCATTATTTAGATCATTCAAAGGTTTATTATCATTATATGTTATACATGCATTTATTTCATGAACATCTTCCTAAAACGCTTCATTTTCAATTATTTTATTTTTTCCTTTTTCATGTAATTCAAAAACACCTTTAGGTTTTACTTTACAAACAACTAACCAATTTGACTTATCTTATCGTAAACTGGAAAAGAGATATAATACACCCGAATCGCTTGCATCGCCAACATGAAAGGTTCAATTTGTCTAAATCTTTTTTGTTGGTTGATTTCAACTATATTTTATTAATTGTGCACTTTTGCTCTAATATTAGGAGTTGGATCAAACCATTTTCACTTAAATATCGCACTTCATTTTATTGGCAATGCAGGGAACTCAATTTCAAGTATAATTCTCCTTATATGCAAACCCCACTATTTACTATTGCTATGGTGTGACCATGATATTCTATATAAAATTTGTACCCGTTAATAAAATACATCAGATACAATTTAAAAGTTTGTGAAGGTCCTTTCGTAAGATCACATATGAACTTGTTCTCTATTTCATTTTCTGAGGCCTACACAAATTTTTTTATCATATTAAATCGTATAATGTCATTTAAACACTTTGATCTCATAATTTAACCAATTATTGCAAGTAAAAACTTACATATTTTTCAAACCATCAAGAAAAATGTCTTTCAACTTCCTTATCTATATCATCCTGTGCTGTTTTGGACATTCGCTTATGTAACCATTCCTCGTATAATCTAAAAGCATTATTATGTATTTTAGTTATGAACAACACTAACTTCGAAAACTCAAATAATCAATTTCAAAATTAACTTAAACTTATTGCACAAAAGGTTGATCCTCTTGATAATTCAATAAAAGGTAACCATAGGTAGCCTCTATTTCTTCTTTTGTTAACATTCTTCTTGTTGAACGTCCTTATATTCATCATGGATATGTGAAAATGGATAAGTTATCATCAACATCTCCCGTTTTTAGACCATTTGAAAGAGGACTTCAAGATCTACAACTTTCATAAGACCACAAAGCGAGATTCGGCCTCTAAAATGGTCAAAATCGCGATGTCATGAAACTGTCCCGTGAATGTCCGTTAAACGGGCATGCATGTCCGTTTAACGGACATGAATCGACCAAACTGCACCATTTCATCCGAGAAAGTCCGTTAAATGGACTTCCATGTCCGCTTAATGGACACACATCGACCTGGGGGTGTTTTTATACCCGAGAAGGTCCGTTCACCAAAAACCCCCTCCAAAGCCTTTTCCAAGGTTCCTACACCCTTTCTATCATCATATATACCCATAATTTTCTCAAATTCACCTCTTCTAGCATAAAACCACTTCCTAACAACTCAAACATCAATTACATTTCATTAAATCGTCAACTTTCAACTCACTTCATTCATCATACCCAACTACATCTTATTCTTCCCAACTTTCTATCCTTTTCCATAACACACCTTCCTAAGTACCAAACACTTCATACTCAAAATTCATCATTTCCAAGTTGGTGAACACACACATATACACCTCAAGTTTAGCTCAAAATCATCCATACCCAATTCATGTTCCCCATTTGTTCATAGACACCAGAAATGGAACACAATCATATACATTCATCCACAATCTTAGCTGCACTCAATTTCCTAACTTCATGTCAAGATTTGGGACTCTTCAAGACAAAATTTAAATTCAACTCAATAAACCACTCACAAATAATTCATGATCTATAATTTATCAATAACCAAAAACAGAGCATATATATATATATCCATTTATAAACATTTTTACACTCATCCATCCATCTCTTTGAAAATCAATCCATCTCTAAACCTCTCTATACCCTTACATGAATTATTATTCATCATATACATCCAAAAACAAGACATGAACGTAAATTTGCATCACCCAAGACACATACATAAACCTTGAAAAAATGAAATCATCAAAACTCAAGTTACTCATCATTTTAGCTTAAATTAACCATACCTATGACATTAG
Organism: Erythroxylum pelleterianum; assembly: GCA_027563865.1. Classification (NCBI taxonomy): domain Eukaryota; kingdom Viridiplantae; phylum Streptophyta; class Magnoliopsida; order Malpighiales; family Erythroxylaceae; genus Erythroxylum; species Erythroxylum pelleterianum. The sequence goes on from JAOQMR010000211.1 coordinate 5,596,518, forward strand.
AAGCAAAACTTACTTGGTTAAGCTTTGATTTCTTCAAAATCTTCAAGAGGACCACAAATCCCTAACTCCCCATACAACCCACGATCATCATCTCCAAAGGTGGTCGAGATAGGTTTTTATGGTGAGAAAGAAAGAGAGAGCAAAGTGACAAGAAAGCAAGTAAGAGATGAGAGCTAGGCTTAGAGTTGGAGAAGTTTGTACAGTTGGAGAAGATTGGTACAAAATGACATGGAGAGAGCTAAACCCACGAAGAGAAGGAAGAGAGCAAGAAGAAAGCACTAGAAGGTCTTCCAAATGAGAGCATCGTGAGATACAACAAAAAGATCTAGGAAATGAAAACAATTGGTGGGTTAAAAGATATGGCTTGTCACTTGCCACTTGTCCAACTCCCATGCATTCAACTATACTTCTCTTATTAAACTAATCCATTCAAACCCAAATTTCCAATGAATGACACTTGTCAATAATTCCTAAAGTCATGTATCCAAAATTCAATGCTATTGACAGTAAATTCTATTACCATTTAACAGTTGGTTTGCCACTTGACATTTTTCCTAATCCAAAAATTACTCCCGAAAATTTCAAAAAAATTTCTCAAAATTCTTCAAAAATTCGAATTCAACCATTTCACCCTCCAAATAAAACTTCAAATACAAACAAACCAAAATTCGCAATAACAATCACATTTATTCACAATTATACTTGGAATGTCAATGAATGCATGTACAATTATTTTCATGTGCAAAAATGTCACTATTCACATGTATGTGTATGTCACAATATGCCTGAGCATGTGAATACATTTCTAAACTCTCAATGATCACTCCTATTTACTATTCTAACCTCCCCGCTAGTAACGGGATGTTACATTATAAATACTATAAGTCTTTTCCTTCAGATGAGGAAGCAATGAGACATGTTCCAGAGCGGGTGATTCTAGAAAATTAGAGTGAAATGTGTGATTATTGGGCCTCTAAGGTTAAGGCTTGTCTTCTTTCTCTTTATATTTCCTTCCATTAATTTTGTTTTTGCATTTGATTACTATTTTTCTCTTTATTTAGGAAAAGTGTGAGAAAGCCAAGGTTAACAGAGCAAAAATGAAAACTCTTCACAACACCTACTTTAAATTATTTATTGTTGTACGATAAGAATTTGTAAATTTAATGTTTAGAAGTTATTATTCTATTAGTTAATACAATATAATCTAAAATGTTCCTATTTCTTTATTCATATAACATAGTCAGATTCAACTCCATAGACAAGTACAAGCTGACATACTACAAGGAGGCAAAGGTGGGACGTCTAAAGAGGCGCGACTACAAGCTGACGTGCTACAAGGAAGGTAAAGGTGGGACGTCTAAAGAGGCGCGAACTAATTATGTAAGTATACTATATATACACACACACACACACACACACACACACACACACACACACACACACACAAAAGATGACACACTATAAGGAAGATAAAGGTAGGACGTCTAAAGAGGCACAAACAAATTATGTAAGTATACAAATTTTAATTTTAAAGTTTATTTATTTATGTAATACCAAGTAATAATATTTGAATTACTCCTCGGTTTTGTGTTTTATATATATAGGAGTTGTTGCAGAGATCATTATCTGACAAGAATAAGCCCGATGTTGATGACATTTGCAACAATGTCCTTGGTACAAGATCAGGGTATATCAAAGGTCTTGAGCGTGACCCTAAGCTATTGGTTCATCATCATCACGACCAACATATGTAACGACGCTTCAAGAGGAGAATCGGTCGCTTAAGGCTCAGTTACAATAAAATGAAGAAAAGTTAGATCGTACAACGTAATGAGCAAAAACTAGATCATACTGAAAAAGAATTGACCAAGCTAAAAAAGATGGTCAAACAAACACTTGGGTTACAGAATGTCAATAGTAGTGACGATGAGGAATCTTATAGTTTGTCGATTATTTTTTCTTAAGTTTTGTAATTAACATTTAATTACATATTTTTGTATAAAATGCATTTCATTTTTAGTTATGAAACATTTTTATTTTATTTTTATTTTAAACAATTTGTCACCAACAATAATTACAAAATGTGACTAATTTATAATTCAAACCATGTTTTAAACAACATGAACTAAAAATGTTGTTAATAATTATAATTAAATATTAAATTGGTAATAGGGGTGTTAAATTAAAAATAAATATACTCCACTAAAAGTTTTTAGCTACAAATATAAAATCGTCACCAAATCTTTTTACCTACGTTTTCCGGAACGTTTCTAATAACATTTAGCTATGCTTTAATTTTCATAGCTAAATACATCCTGCTACCAAAATAAATTGCCAGTAAAAATTGTTATCTACGCTTACATTAACAAAGTTAATTATCTTGACCTACCAAAATTAAACGTAACTGCGACTATTTCTCATCTTAGTCGCATATTCTTAGGTAACAATTGTTGCAAAACCTTTTTGGCAACAATTCCTTTAAAATGACGCAAATAATTTTTTACTATTGGATTTTTGCTACCATTTGTTCGACAATTTTTTTCATCGCTAATTTTTTTTTCAACATTTTAGTTTCTTCAATGACGTTATATTCCATCGCCAAAAAATGTTATATTATTTTAGTGCATCTTTCTATTTTTCTGAAAAAAAACCTTTTTCTCAAATAATTTAATTGTTTCTGGTTTGCATAGATTATGTTATTTAGTTATTTTGATAAATAGGATAAGCTTTTATTAAATTAGATTCTTGATTTATAAGAATTAGAATAAGCGTCGTACCAAACAATAATCATTTATAAGATAATTTCATTGTCTATATGGATCTTAGCAGAAATTTTAATTAATATTGAGAGAATAATATCAAAATACATATGAATGCATAGCAATATCATTAGCAATACCAGCCCTTGCCTGCGAGAGTAACGGCAAGGCATCATCGGAGTTCCCACCACGACGATACATAGAAGTATCCGTCTACCAACTTCTAAGCTCGCCATCTCCAGTGATCTTGCGAACTCCCGCCTCCCACCTACTCCTGGCCACGCGTATGGCCCGGTGCCTTTTGACGGGCCACTCGCGTATCACTTTGATCCTGGGGTTGGCTGCCAGCAGGCGGCTGTCGACGCTTATGACCTGTAACCATCGAGGCAATGCTGGTTTCGGAACTAAACCCGCCTGTCTTCTCGCGGTGAGAATCTGCTCGCTCAGCAGAAGTTGGGGGTATCGTCCTTCGCCTTTCCCCGAGTAGGAGAGGAATTCCCATTGGCGCCTTCAGCGGGAGGAGGAGCAATCTCTTCTCCACCAATTGCAGCCAGGTAGTCCCGAAATTTAAGGGCTTGCTTGGTCATGAATTTCCTATCATAATAGAGAATCTTCTCCTGAATGTACTTCACCAGAAGGTCCCGATTGACCTTCTGCTCAACAAACTCCTTCACACGTACATGGTTCCCGAACATCTCCTTTGCCTCGGCGTAACCCTCGGCACTCGGGGGTAGTGGATTCTTCCCCTTAAAAAGAGCGTCCTTAACATACAGCTCATAGCACTGCTTCTGAAGAACATCAGCGCTAGGCTCCACAAACCAGGAGGCAGGAACACACTTCCTTCTAACCGCCTCAATCTCCCGGTCCCGATCCCTCTCCAACCGGCGCAACTGCTCTCGCGACTCAGCAAACCTATCACCATAGCGCTTACGGATGTCCTTGATAGAAGATCCCATCTCCCAGATCTGGACATCCAGCGCCTTACCAAGTGACGCTATATCAATCCTACCACTCGCACCCGCTAGCCTCTCGAGCTTCAACCTCCTCTGGACACCGTGGAGCGCAGCCTGGCCCTCACGACTGTTGATGTACGTGCATAACTTAATGAAACCTCCAACGGTAGCATGCATAGGATGGACAAAGAAGTCCAGTTTGATTCCCAGCTGGATCAGGCCTGCCTTCACCTTATCATTGTGGGATGTGAAACTGCGTAGCAGCTTAAGAAACTGGTTCACAAAGTATCCCTCATTGAGTACAGCATCATTGGTGAACTGCGCAGTGGGAATCCCCAGGGTACCAAGGTCCCCAAGGGCTTCCTGAATCCTCGCGGTATCCTGCTCGGGTGTCTCGAAAGGCATCTGGTGTAGTAGAGCGGCGTTGAAGACCTCTTAAGTTGGCGGGACGAAACCTGGATTGCTTGTGCTAGCCACGGAAGAAGTAGATGATTACTTGCAAAACAAATAAAACACACAAGGGAGACGAAACGAGCAATTTTCAATCACTTTGATTGTTTACTGCAGCTTATAAATATCATTAATTATGAGTCAAGTATATTCTTGGGCAGCAGAACCCGACAGATGGAAACCAAATCGGTTGGGATTTCTCTCCTACTGCATGGGGAACTACGCGGTTTTCCTGTGACATGGGTTGGGAAAATGTGCAGCAGCCAGAGGGGTTTCGCAAGGTGTGAGGATCACTGCTCATGGATGATCTTAAGCAAAAACCAACGAGTCACGATAGTTTCTTGTGTTCAATAAATCTCAGCTATTTATTTATATAGATCCTGCATGAGTTCACGTGAGTCACACAAAATAAATGGCTGAGATTCCATGAGACAGAATAAGACAGAGTAAAACTGGACAGAGGATCTGATTTCAAAACTAACCCCTTACCGATGCACTTCCGTGCTTGGGAGTTCAGATCTTCTGTCCAATTTTATGGTGTCTTATTCTATCTCATAAATCTCAGTCATTTATTTATATGAGTTCCGCGTAGATCCTGCATAAATAAACGTGAGATCCATATAAATAAATGACTGAATTTTATTTGACAGAATAAGACACCATAAAATTGTACAAAAAGTTTTGTTTGGATGCTCGGTGGTAAAAAAATGATACTATATTAGTTGCTATATCATAACACTTTACTGCACAATATACGTAAAATATGACATGAACTGGAATTCACTCCATAAACTTCATTCTATTAATTTTGTCAATGTTCTTCCCCAGTGGCTGGCCGGTTTTCTTGAAAAGAACCGAGCGGTTTTTCAAAAAATTCGGTCGTTTTCTTGAACAATGATTTTGAAAAAATGACTAACACAAAAAAAAGAAAAATAAATGTTATCATTTATTGGTTTTTCTTGAGAATTGGTCATGTATTAATTAGGCGATTTACAAAGACTCCTCTTTCCCAAGACGATATATACTTATTTCTTTAATTCTTTATTAACTTTAAAAGTCTTTTTGTATATTTTTGACTTTCCAAATTTATTATTTATTTATTTTCAAGTCTTTCAATCAATAGAACAAATAAATTATATTTTTCAAATTTTATATTTTAATTAAAATTTTCGTTTTTAATTATTATTGTTAAAAATGAATTACTATTTTTATCCTTAAAAATCTAAATTTGTTTAATCTCACTAATAATATATTTGTCCAATTTTAGGTTTTTTATTTATCTCTTTATACTTTAATTGGGTTTTTTAATTATTATTTTTATCATGAATTTTTTAATAATTTTAATTATTAATTAGCATATATAAGTAATTTTGCTTAAGATAATTTTAAAATGTGTTTAAATACTAATATTTAAACTATAAAGAAGTACATATGTTTAAAGGAAATTAAAATAAAGTTAAAGTTCTTTCTATTGACTTTCTCTAAGCATAATTTAACTTTTATGACTCTTTAAATAAATAATAATATAAAATACAAATTTCGTTTCATTTTAACTTTAATTTTAAATTTTATGTTACACTCAATCTTAGTTTTAATTATTATATTTATTATTAGTTTATTGTATTAAGGCATTATTGGTGAATTCTTTTAATTTCAAAAAATATTTTATTTTATACTTATTTTTATTCTTATAAATTTTATCTCTTATTTATTATATATCAGTTTTATAACAGTTTAATTATGATTAAACCTTTAAACATTAAACTTTTTCTTTGACCGGTTCAATATTTGATGCAGTGTTTTTGATGCAGTTTTAATAATTTATTCTCTTACGATATCTCTCTAAGATTTTGTAGTTGGGACTTTTGAGTTGTTTGCCTCTTAGTATAGTGATTTGAATTGTAAGAATTTCCGAATTAGAAAGTCTATCATTTGATTCACCTTTAATAAATTTAATGTCAAAATTAAAAAGACTCAATATCAATGTTGAGAATACCGTACCGGATTTGATATCGGATTGAATTTTGGTACAGTACTGTATCTGTACCGGTTAATACCGAATGTCATTTCGGGTAATTTTTTAAATTTATGAGATAGTTTTTAGAAATTGCAAAATAGTTCATTGTCATATTGTATTATTATACTATATACTTTATCATTTTACATTAATTTTGTGTCCAAAAATCATAATAAAAATAATAACAATAATTTTTAGACATTTCACATATAAATAATAACCACAAATATAAAAAAAGAAAATTATCATCATACAAATATAAAATTAAAAATACAAAGTATTTAAAATATTACAAATTCGTCATATAATAAATAATAATTACATCAAAATATCCAATAAAAAGAATAATAAATATCCTTAACTCTCAACTATTATAATTTACGACAAGAGTTCGTAACGAGGAACCAACCAACTAGAAGTGAAACATGTAACAAAAATATTTACAATTATATTACATATATATAATTTAACATATACATCAAATATAAGTAAAATTTAAAAAAGATGAAAAACAAAAACCTGAAACTTTATTCAGTCGTCTACAGGAGGATACTCACTATAAGTACACTGACTTCAATTATCATTTAGTACAAAATCTTCATCATTGATAAGAGTCTCATCATCATCTTCATTCAAATTTAACGCACCAAATGACATGTCAATGCTTTCACAACTAAGATTATCTTCCAATTCACTCATATCTATCAAATCTGGTTTTTCAGAAACTAAATTCACCAACAGATCAATATTATCAATAGAAATTGAATCTGTTAAACTACTTATGCTATTAAGACTTCTAGTAAACAATAAAATTTAATTATTAAAAAATTATAACAAAATTAATAATGATAATAGCATACCTTTCCCGAAGCTTTAAATTGTAACGAATGAATACCAAGTCATTCAATCTCTTGTACTCCAATTTACTCCTTTTTTGGAATAAATGAATTTAAATGTGCTTCAGTTCCATCCACAACTTGTTGCACTCACACATTGACTTAAAATCTGAATTGCAAACCTTTGTAATTCTGAAACACTACTTCCGAATTGATTCCACCAAGAAACTATAAGTTGTAAGATAACAAAAGTAATGTTACAAAAAAAATAAAGTGATAATTAATTTTCAACAAATAAGAAAAAGGAAACAACTAATACCTGGAGAAAGTTTTACTCTTTGTCGAATAATAATCGGCAATCTAAAATCTCCATAAGACAACTTATAAAGTTCTATTTGTAAGCTTAAAAGATCTTACATCATTTCATGGCTAACAATTGTTGTAATAGTGAATAGCATTCCTTTGCTAACTTCAATTTTCTTTTTAAAATCCTGTTTGAAATATACACTAGGATTCAAAAACGCCTTAGCTGTAAACCACAGAAAAGAAAGTTGTCTTTCCCATCTGTCATTGAGGATTACAAGATATGGTATGTACAAAAAAAGCCTATATTTCATATTGGTGTTGATTGCTTCCTTTGTCCTTTCCATAGCATCATAAAAATATCCCCTTGTTGCCTTTGCTTCACTATCAGCTAAGCGAAGCACCCTTACCAAAGGCTCACAAACACGAATAACAAATTGGCATTGAGACCAAAATTCTCTATCTTCCAGTATAATTCTAGAAACCTCCACTCCAACATTAGACCTAGTATGCTGATATGCAACTCACTTATCACTTGTAAACATTTGTCTTAACTCTTTCTTCATCGTAACAAAAGTCTGAAGTGATAAGAAATTCCTTTCTCATTAAATTCAACATCCATGCACGATTATATGTAGCACCCAAATACCCCCTGGAAGGATATGAGGATGCCACCCAAGACATGACAAACAAATCAAAACATTTCACACATGCATTTTTAAAAATCTAAACTTAACACACATATAATACATCTCATAATTTCCAGAAACAAATCCAAAGAATATTTACAGACCCAAACAAACTAAACAAAATACATATTCGAACGACACAAAACTCAAACTCCTTTGGCCACTGCGGTAGACTCGTCTCAGTCTTTAAACCCTTCGCTCTGAACCTACACGGGGCAAATCCACCGTGCTAAGCATATAGCTTAGTGAGTAATAAC
>JAOQMR010000211.1:5620492-5634576 GCA_027563865.1 Erythroxylum pelleterianum
CAATTTGCTCTCTCACTCTTCTGGAAAACTCTCTACTCTCTCACAACTTCTCCAACTTAGCTCTCACAACTCCTCCTTCGTTTGCTTCCCTTTTATAGAGAAGGCTATGGATGAATATCAACATTAGCTACACCAACCTCCAATCCAGCCACCATTGTTGATCAACATTAGCTGCACCAACCTCCAATCAAGCCACCATTGTTGAGCCATCGACAACATCAATTTCTGACTTTGCAAGTTGAGATTTCTGACTTCCTTTTGAGACAATATTCAACACCTAATGCCATTGCTATCATAGATCAATTGATGGATTTATGACTGATAAGGATAAGAAAAAACTCTCCAACAATAATAGAACTGACAAGGCTGCTGAAGAGCATTTTGTTCAGGTAAATGAGAAAGGTGAGCACAACCAATCCTCTTAAAAAATTCCATTAAACAAATATTAGTTGTTTCATATGCAGTAAACCATACTATACAAAGGAATGTCCAAGAAAAGTGAAGTTGAAAGTTGGTTGAGGAGGAGGACAACATTGTAGTAGTGATTGTTAATCTATTAGTAGTGGAAAGGCTATTAGGGGTGGAGCTTTTGGGACCTTTGATGAATCTCCGCTCGTACCGGATCAGCTCGTAAGGAGTAAAGTGTTGGCCAAATAGATTTCTCCATTCTTAAGACTCGAACTCGAGACCTCTAGTTAAAGGATGAGAGTGTTAAAACACTCACACCAACTTGTTTGGGTTTTTATTATACACTTATTCAACATATTTTGTTAGTCTTTTGTATGAAAAAAAGATTGATGGATTAACCAACTTTGAAAGCAAGTTTTCGATGACAAACATTATGGATAAGTTCGACATGATTGTCATCGACCAGGATGTAGACTTTCTTTTAGAATGGAAGATTTATGAGACTTTTTTTTTGTTGCCTATGAGGTGTCCTAGGCGGGTCCCAACTATGGGAAGACACCTTTAAGCCATCTACACTCAGACTAATCCCCGCTGGAGCCGGGTAGATCCCTTGCGGGAGGCAAAGCTCTGGCCCCAAGTTTTAAACGGTTGCATACATGAGGGGGATTAGAACTCACGACCTCACTTAAGCCAAGAGAGCCCCTTACCAACTCATTTGCGCCTTGGAATTTATGAGACTTTTTTTTAGTGTTTAATAGGCACACACATTGTACAACTTTGAAAACATGATGGTGACATATTTTGGCAAAAAATTGAGGTAACCATGTTATCTACAAAGTTGGCTAAGACATTAAAAAATTGAAAAGTCTATAAGCTATCTATTTCGGTAAAATGCAGTCACATTCAAATTGGGATAATCATGACATTGTTGTAGCTAAAAATTCATGCTTGGGACAAGCTAAAGCTTACTTCAACTTTTGATTGTGATAGATACAAAATGACACTTAATGATTAATGGTTATTTTTGGTTATATCAGTTATATCGAGTTATTGTCCATTTATTGGTTATATTAGTTATTAATTATTCGTCCTAATTTGATTATTATTATACACACATGTTGCATAACTTTGACATCATGATCTTGGCATGTTTTAGAAAATAATTGGGATAATAAAGCTATCCAAAAATTTGGCTAAGTGATTAAATTTTTTTTGAAAAGTCTATAAGATATCCATTATGATAAAATGCAGCCAAATCAACTTTTGATTGTAATAGTTTCAAAATGATAGTTATTAATTGACTGTAATTTTAATTATGTTGATAATATCTAGTTATTGTTGATTGATGAAGTGCTCCACGCTTAAAAATTGTTGGACAAAATTATTAAATAAAGTGCACCTAAATTATTTGTTTTAACTTTGCTTAAACCAAAAGGGGTGTTTGTTTCCATTTTTGTTTTTGTTTTCAAATTTAGTAAAAAAAAACATTTTGTTTGAATTTTTAATTTTTAATTTTTAGTTTCTGTTTTTAGTTTTGGTTTATTCTAGTTTTCAAAAAGTATGAAAACTATAAAAAGTGGTTTTTACTTCCTGTTTATGTTTTTTTTTCATAATTTGATTTACTATCATTTAAATATATATTATTTAATTATTAATAAAATTATGAATAATTTAATTCAAGATTATATGTTTAATAAATTTAAATTAATTATCAATAAAAATTATGAATAATTCAATTTTATTAAAATTTTATAATTAAATTATATGTAATTAAAATTTAATAATTATTAATAAATATAATTAAATCTAAAATATATAAATATTCAAATAGAATATGATTTAATTATTAAAATATATTTCAAATAAATATTAATTTATAAATTATTTTATTAAAATAACATAATTTTATTAATATATTGTTAATAAATATTATATAAGAGATTAAATAAATTTATTTAATTAAAAAATAATTTATCTTTAAGTTTTACCTAATTTGTAATTATTATCAGTGATAAAAATATAATTAGACTAACATTAATAATCAGGTTTTTTATTTAAATGAAAAATAAAAATAAAAATTGAAAACAAAAGCTAAATAGAAGTAGAACCGGACTTTCCTGGCTTATAAGAAATAAGTTGCAATAAAGGAATTAATGGCTCTCGACTAGCCTCGTAATATCCCTTTTAACACTAATATTCAATTACAAGAATTATTTGAACTACGTATACTCTCGATCTATTGGCATGCTCAACTTATTCTAATAACACGCACATATTTCATTCACATCGTTTCTTTCGTGGTTCAGAGGGAGGCCCAAACCCGAATCCAACTACAATCAAACTCCCAATCGTCGCCATCTGAGGTCTCCGCCATTAACGGCGCCGTCGAGGTCCCCCGACCCGCCAAGAACGTCACCATCTTTGAGTTCGGTTCGGTTGCTGCCTCGGCTGATAAAATTACTCTGGCCGGTTACTGTCCCGTCTCAGATTAGCTTGAGCCCTATCGCTGGGAGATCCTCCCCGCCACTGAAAAAGACGCGCCTCAGTTTCAAGTGGTGTTCTGAGATTCCCTTTTGGTTACTTTTATGAGTGCACAATATTTCTTGTTCAAAATTGGGTCTTACATTACACCCTTCCGAACTTGGATTGAATGCAAAATGAATAGTATTTGGTTCTAACCCAAAAAAAAAAAAAAAGAATTGAAAAGTAGTTGGTATCTTTCTTTTATCTTAAGAAAGTGAACGCCCCAAATCCGAAGAAGAAGCAATGGCAATGGAGGCAATTTGGAGGAGCAGATGGTGCTTTTGGTTGATAACGGCGATTCATTTGGTGGCTTTATTGATTTTCATAAGAGGGTTTCTTTTAACTCGAACTGAGCTTCCCAATTCCAGTCACTGCTCTGACGTTTCTCAGTCTCCTTGTTTCTTCTCTCCCACTACTACAACAAGCACTAGTTCTTCTTCTTCTTCTAATAATGGCGATGGCTGTTGGACCAAACCCGCCATCGATCGCCTTGTCATTATTATTCTCGATGCTCTCAGGTAAGTTCACTTTGTTAGTCAAGCGTAAGTTGGACCATCTCGCGATTAAAGTTGAGTTTTTGGGTTGTTTTCAGGTTTGATTTTGTTGCTCCTAGCACATTTTTTGAAGGTGCATATCCCTATCTATCCCATTTTCTCTCATTGATTATGAAAGATTTGATTTCTGACATAAAGAATTGATTTTTGACATGAATTAAAACCTACGGGTTGCTGATTTTTTTGGTTCATAGAAAAGAAACCGTGGATGGATAGACTAACTGTGCTGCAGAACCTGGCATCTACAAATGGGTCTTCAGCCAGAATTTTCAAAGCTATTGCAGACCCCCCTACAACTAGTCTTCAACGTCTGAAGGTCTTCACTGGTGTTTTAACTTCTCCAGTTTTTATTCTTTAATTATTCAGTGATTCCCGACAAAAACTTTTCATGTTTTTTTGATACCACTTTGATTGTGTTTATATGCTGTTTTTAAATATACCAGGGCTTGACTACTGGTGGACTGCCAACATTTATAGATGTTGGTAATAGTTTTGGTGCTCCTGCTATTATTGAAGACAACTTCATACAACAGGTCTCTTTTCATTATTGTTAATTCTGTTGTTGCCATTCCCATCTCTCCCATTTCCCAGATATTATTTGTGTCTTTCACTTTCACTCCAAATTTTATTTTGATTTCTTTATTGTTGATTCAATTATTGTCAAACAGTGAAAATTCTTACTTCAATATCATTTTCACAAGATTTTGCCTGTTGCAGATGGTTCTCAATGGGAAACGTGTAGTGATGATGGGTGATGATACATGGGTTCAGCTGTTTCCTCAACATTTTAACAAATCTTATCCCTATCCTTCTTTTAATGTTAAAGATCTTCATACGGTATTGCATTATGGCTTATGTATTATTTTCTCGCTGTCAATTCCTCACATTTCATAATATACCAAAAACTTATTGTTTCAGGTTGATGATGGGTGCATCGAACACCTTTTTCCTTCCCTTTTTCAAGAAGATTGGGATGTTCTTATTGCTCATTTTCTTGGTGTGGTATGATTGACATATTTTATCAGTTGCAAATAGCAAAATATTTGTATCTCTTGTTTAATTAATGAGTTTTGTAAATTTGTGTGTACATGTGTAAGTCGTTATGAGTTATCTATCAAATTGAAGACATGAGGGTGGATTTGGGTAATCTCTTTGCAGGATCATGCTGGACATATATATGGAGTTGACTCTCCGCCAATGGTAGAAAAGTTGGAGCAGTACAATCTCATTTTAGAGGTAGGTTTCTTAATTATGCACCAAGTTATGCCAAAATATTTTGTGAGCTTGCTGATAGTGGCCATATACTTCTGATAGTGTCAAAAATATTCAAGTTTGTGGAAGTCATAAATCTACCACACTGTTTTTTGGTTTAAGTTCAGCCATTTTGGAAGTTTTTCTTTCTGTGTTTCCATTCATCTAAGTTTTACTTTTTTAAAAGGCTTGTGTTCAGATGTACATGCTTTATGGAGAGACTGAAGAAACAATTAGAATTCTCTCCTTCAGGCCTTTTAATTCACATCTTGCTTCCTAATTTTGACAATGCCCTTTAGCCAGGATAAGTTTCATAAAATAATGTAAAATATAGGGTTTAAGAAATTGTTCCAATTGATAGATGTTGAAAGTAAGCTACGGAACAACATTGAATTAATCATCCAATTTGAAATACGTTTATAAAACCAAAATGTGTACCAAATTACTTTCTGAGCATAATCACAATTGACCTTTTGTTGAAGTACTTCCATTGTGGTCCAATCCCTTTATCTTGCACAGCAAATTTTGAAATATATTGAACTCAAAATTTAAGATTGCAGATGAACATTGGTAATTCTGCACCGATAAGAATTAGAGAAATAAAATTTAGCTTGATGACTTGGGCCATGTGGAATATATCAGCGAACCATCAAAGTGAAATTTTCTCATCATAATGAACTAAACTACTTCCTCATTTTCCTTTCATTTAAATTTAATACTTATTGGTGTTCCAAAAGTCCCTGTTGAAATCATGAGAAAGACACAAACTTTCAGCTATTAATGTTAGATTGATGCCTGGAATTTTTTTGGAAAGAATATAAGAAGTGAACTAGAAATTGAGCTTTTGTTGGTTTTTAGTGACAGGAAGGTGAAGTTTGCAAAATTTTGGGTATTCTATTATTCCAGATGTCCTACCTTCATTGACTCTACCATACATGTGAAGTTTCTCAATACACATTGGTTGCTTATTCATTGACTCTACTATACATTTGAACTTTCTCAATGCACATTTGTTGCTTATGGTGGAATAAGCTCATCTTGTTTCCGTTATCAAGCTGCTTTTGTTTGTTGGTTTTAATCTTTCTTGCATGCTTAATTCTTATTTGATAATGCTTTACCACAAATTCTACTGCAGAAGCTTATCAGAATTCTGGATGGTGAGTCTAGTTCAGGTGGCTTGCATGAAAACACTTTCCTTCTTGTTATGGGCGACCATGGACAAACCCTGAATGGTGATCACGGTGGAGGAAGCGCTGAAGAGGTATATGATTTAACTTTCTGAAGTTCAATTTGGTTTCATTCTCTGTTTCCTTTGTAACAAAATTACATGTTGCAGGTTGAAACATTAATGTTCGGCATGAGTTTTAAGAAATCTTCCTATCCGCTTCCATTTGACTTTGATACCTCTTCTTGTGCTCTCGATTTGGTATTGCCTGCTTTTTAAATGATTCTGCATTCGCTGTTAATTTCAAGACATCCTTCTTTGCGCCAGTTTGTTCTTTATGTTACTTTTTATCTTTTACTATATTAATGGAGAAGCATGTTGTTACTTAATATCAAAAGTTTTTAGGAGAGGATGGAGAAGTCTCGTAGAAAGATGACGAATGTATTTTAAAATGGATGAAAACCTTATTCATAGTTTTTAGTTCTTAAGAAATGCAGAGAAAGAAGTTTAACCATTACTTCAACACTTTTAATTGCTATCTAGCTGGACCATACTGTCCTTGCCTCTTTCACCTCCAAGAAATTGGAGGCTATATAGATATAATGGATAGATTTAAGGATGAAGTTTTATTTTAAGTTCAGATCAATAATTTTTTGTTCTTGCTGAATATTATGTTCTGTATCCAATTTCAGGCTGGGAAGAAGATATGCATCAATTCAATCCAACAGGTAAACCATAGAATTCCGGAATGTTATTTGCCCATTATTTTTCTATAATGATTTTCTTATGTTAAGTACTTGGCTCATTTTTCGCAGCTTGATTTTGCAGCAACAATGTCGGCGTTGCTAGGTGTTCCCTTTCCTTTTGGAAGGTGCCGCGTAAGCATCCTTCAATTATACTCGTGTATCATTATATTGAATGCACTTTACACGTATGTGAGGACTTGTATGTGATTGATGAGATCCCAGAATCAACTTTCCTCATGCAATTATTACTTTCTGTTCTTTGTGATTTAGCAATCAATCATGTCAACAGAATGCACATAACTCTTGCAATAACCCGTGGATATCACTGCCTAAATAAATGTGCATGAAGAAGATGTTTCATAGTCTATCATAATCTGAGCACATACACGTGCTATAGAAATTTCATTTTCATCTTCTTCTTCATGAAATTTGAGCAATACTTTAGCTGTTATACAGAATAGTGTTGCTGGTGCCTTGCACTTCAGTGTTAGTAGGGAGTAGGGGTCACTTGCTTTTCTTAGTTTCTTACTCAAGGCTTTGCAAGACTTGACATGTCCTGGATACTTTTTCTTGTTAGAAGTTTATGTGTATTTGACAAGGATATATTATTTGCCACATTTGATTTAAATGCTTTGCCAGTTTGTAGTTACATCTGGGTTTTAAATATTCTGAAAGTTGTCTCCTTAATGTAAATTTGTTGGTTTGCCTGGGACAATCTTCTTGAGCTTGGTTCTTGTTTTTAAAAGTGTCCATAATGAGCTTCGATGTCCTTGCAACATCTTTTAGATGTTTCCATATGACTGATTTTGGTTTTTAGTTTCCTTTACCAGCATTGGCCGGGTAAACCTGGAGATGTATGCTTTGGCTACTGGTACATGGAGTTTGGAGGGTGCCAACATGGAGAATTTTGGCAATCAGACAAAATGGGAAAATTGGTTACACAATTATGCTAATATACTCTGCATCAACTCTTGGCAGGTGCTTTATTATTTCTTTCTTTTCTAAATTTATTGGATTTAAGATAAATATTTTGTGTCAATCCTATATGAAGCTTCCTTTCTCTCTTTCAACATATTCTTATATTTTGGAAATTTTCTGCTTAGGTACTAAATAAGCTTCTAAGCATGGATATTTGTGATGCGCAACTCTTTCTGCTATCATCTATTGTTATTCATCAAGTGATTAAAAACATAGGGCAAAACGTGTCCTAACTAGTTTTTTAAATGGATGATTGATTCTAGTCATTGAATCTTCAGCCACTCTTCCTTTGAATATTAAGTAAAACTTGCTGTATGATAAGATAAACTGTACTGTAGATTGAAGATTCCCTATGGACAGTTCATTCCATCAAAACCTTCCAGGCATCAACCAATGTTCTTATTTACCCAGTTTCTGCTAATTTCTAGGTCTTCAGTTTTTTTGTTTACACAACAGCTCAGGCATCTCTTTACAAGAACTCTGACTAGTTTACTGCACAAACATAGACAGATGGAGTTAATGTTTTGACTACCGGTCGCTCACAGTGTGCCATTGTTTCTTCTTTATCATTAGTAATTCTCATACTGGTTTGTCGTCTTGTTCTACAAAGGATTCTAGGAGATGCATGCAAAATATGCATTAGCAAAATGTGCAGATTGGATTTTTAATTGCAGTATCTAGCTTTGATAGTGTATTGGTAGGTGTTTATCTCTGTCAGTCTTCTTTTCGTTACCTTTTGTCATTTCCCAATCTTCTGTTGTAGGTGAAAAGATACATTGATGCCTACTCAGCCTCTTCAGTAATTGGGTTTTCTAGTGAAGATTTGTTACACATATCAGATGTATATGATAAGGCACAGGACAGCTGGTTAAAAGCTGCAAAGAATTTGCTGACCCATCAAAATAAAAGCTATGACTCACCAATACCTGTGCTCACAAAGCAAATTGATACATACATCAATTTCCTAACTGATGTTTCAGATTTGGCACGCTCAAAATGGACTGAGTTTAATCTAAAAATGATGGGGGTTGGTCTTGGGATAATGTTGGCGTCGCTCTTTCTCATGTTTCTTGCAAGTCAAGAGGCGAACAAGGCTGGTGTAACCTTTTTTTCTTTGCATGGAGATTCCCGGATATCATTTGAATCAGTGTTTGCTTTTATATTAGTTGCAATACGCGCATGCAGCTTACTTTCAAATAGTTATATATGTAAGTTCTATCTTCATGGTCATTTATGGCTTCTTGAAAACTTTTGTTGCTGCTTTTTAAGCCTCAACACTGAATGTTATGTTAATCTTGATGTCAGTGGAAGAAGGAAAAGTGGCAAGTTTTTTGTTAGCCACTACTGGCATTATCAAGTTGCGCGATTCAATCAGAAAAAAGAAAATGATATTTGAAGTAAGACAGATGTGATCCTTTATTTTGACCAATTGAAGTGTGGTGTCATTCTAAATCATCTTTTGTATCTAATTTCTAATGAATTCATTTGCAGGCTATCATACTTCTTCTGTTGGTCACAATTCTTAGATTGACCATTGAAATTGGGCTGATAAAGCAGGCTGCCACTTCCTTATTTATGAAGGCATCTCACTCATGGGTGCTTGGGGCTGTCTTGGGTGATCCGATCTGGACTTTTGTATATGAAATAGGACCAATTTTAGCGCTAATCTTCTTGATCTTTTTGTTGTGCAAAACCATTGGTAGCATCCCTGGGGAAGGAACTTTGAAATATACTATAATGGGAACCATTTTAAGTTATATGCTCATTTCTGTGCATTGGTCATCTGAAAGTAAAATACCCGTTGTAGCTATACTACTTCGAGGAACTGGTAGAAATTTCATTCCTAGAATAGTTTATTTTATTGGGCTTGGACAGCTATTATTGTTGATTTTTGGTAGATATTTTGATCTTGACAAAGCTTCAAACTGGAAAAGCAGCTTGGTTTTGAGAATAGTGGCAGTCCTATCTTCATTTAGCTCAACAATCATTATGCTGTCTGGGAAACAGGGTTCCTTTGTTATGTTAGCGTTCTTGATTGGAGGTACTGATACTCTTTTATTTTTGGCCCTATAGTTGTGATATCCTGAATCATTAGTGAACCATTCTCATTTGACTGCATGGGCTTTTTAGAAGTTCAGACATGACAATTCTTGTTAGTCCTTGAGTTTGTTGTTGTTTTGATGTTATCCTTCCTATAAGTTACTCTGCTTATAATTGTATGCGTCGCCTATTTCATTAGTGGTGTGCTCCTTCAAATATGGAAGTCTCTTTACAGGGTATTGCATAGTAAGGCTGGATAGCATGGAAGAAAATGCCACTAACCCAACTGTTGGACTCTTTACTTTCAATCCTCTTGTTGTAATACAATGGAATCTTTTAGCCGTGTGCCTCTTTTTCGTTACAGGTCATTGGTAAGATGCTTTTCGTTTACTCTGGTTTGTGGCTTTAATAGTAAGTAGCTCTTCAGGCCTAAAAGTATACTCGATAATTTGACTACCTTTCTTTCAGGTGTGCTTTTGATGGCCTTCGCTATGGTGCTGCATTTATTGGGTGAGTCTTTGAGTATATGCATTAATGCAAATGAATTAGATAAACCCGAAGTTAAAGGTTCAGGATTAGCCGGGCCTAAGTAATAAGGTGATTATAAAGTAAAACTGAACCTACAAGTTAACATTTTCAGGTTTGATGAGTTCATCCTTGTTCGCCAAGCGATCCTTCTAACATTAGACACATTTGGCTTTTCTCTCATTCTTCCTGTGTTGGGACTTCCATTTCTTGCTTTGGGCCAATATTTGTGGGATCATGCAGGCTGTAAGAGAAGCTTTGTTTTGACACGGCTGTCTCAGGTTAGTTAATCTGTTGAACAAGATGCATGGTGTTCCATTGAGTCCAGCTTTCCCTAGGAGTCTCTGCTTTCTGAAGTCCAATATTTGAACGTTAATTCCTATAATTGTGCGTTTGATGTACAAGATTAAGGTCAATGTTGCAGATGTACATGATGTATGGATTGATTGTGGCAACTACTGTTACGGCGACAATAATTTGTGTTACCATTCAAAGACGACATCTAATGGTAACTTTTACTGGTTGAATAGGCTTATGAAGATGATTAAACATCCTGGACAATAAGTTCACTTGTGTGTGGCATTGCAGGTATGGGGGCTATTTGCACCGAAATTCGTATTTGACGTAGTTGGTGTCATGATTACTGATGTCCTGATATGCTTTGCCTTGCTCTTCTACTCCGGTGGAGGTGAGGATAGCGTTACTGTAAAGTAGGCATGGAAAATATGTATCCTTGTTTGTGTTCATAGCTGAATCATTCCTTTGTAACGTTTTAATGTGGATGAAAAGCATGGAATTTGGTTACACAAACAAGGACTAGCTCATAAGAACAGAGGTCAATTCCCAACTTATGGTGTTTTACTTTAGAAGGCGTAGCTATAGGTTGCAGGAGACTCTTACCAGAGAGAAGCATACTTCATTCTAGTATTTATGGTCTCTTTTGAATCTAATTATAACATCATAGAAATATCATTTTAAAATATTATTAAATTTTAAAAAATAAATTATGAGTTCATAATCTTGTATTATGTTAAAATTAATTAAGTATGAATAATAATATATTTTTTTTCATAACGTCCAAACTTAACCTTTCTAGTTCCATAAGAAATATGTGTTATTTTTTGTTTTAGTTTTTAGTTTTTAATTTATGTTTTTGTTTTTAAAAAGCTTGTTTAGTTATTAATTTCAATATAATTATATTTTACTTTAAATATAAATTAATTTATTGTTTCCTATTTATTAATAAATTAATAGTAAAAATTATTATATTTTTTAAAAATAAAATGATGAAATTTTTATTTGAAAATTAGTATTTATTTATTAAAATAATTATTAAAGGAAGTTTTAAATTTAAATTGTATTTACTAAGTATTAAGTTAAAATTCTTTTGTTTTTAAAATTAAATTATTTATAATTTGTACTAATAGCTAACACTAAATAACTATTACCATATTTATCTTCAAAAAAAAACTATACCATATTTTTACTAATTAATACATTTTTATTATGAAAGAAAAACACAACAGAAAGTATAAATCATTTTTGTAATCCATAAAAATAAAAATTAAAATAAAAACAAATTGACCAACTTGTGAATTGACAGGCTCTTTTTAAATCAAAAACAGTCCTTTTACGGGATAGGAGTAAAGCAAAACAAAGAAAAGGTCATACCCCTAATAGTTACCCTCGTCTTAATTTAAAAAGGGAAGGGAATTTATATTTATATTCACATATAATTTGTACTTTCTAAAAAAAATTATAAGCAGAGGGGGAGGGAGAGGATTATAATAAAAACACATTTATACGATAACAATCATTATACCTCCTCAGATCTCGCTTTACTGCGGATGATGATTGATACGGTAACAATCATTATATCACTCCAATTTCATATAATACTAAAGAGTAAAAGACTATGTACATATAAACATATAATTAAACCCTTGAATCTCAAAAGATATAACTAAACTTTTTATATACTTAATTTAAATTATGTGTATAGAGTGAAGATTAGAATTTCACTATCACTTACTTTTATATAGAGGGCATATTTATGAAGGCACTTGATAAAGTCATTTTCTTTAAAATATTTTTCGATTATAAAATTTTAAATTCTTGATTCTCGCTTTAGCCCATATAGAACCTCTTTTTTTTTATTTAAATTTTAGTACATTATCATTTCACCATATAGCTAAGATGTTATTGTATATAAACCTCCTATTCAATATAGCCATTAAGTAAGGTTATAATCAAGAACATAAGCATATGCAGTACTTTTGAATATCTTTAAGTGAGTTACTACTAGCTTTGTTCCACTCTATACTTCGTGTTGTTAGTTACAACTTGCCCAAAACTATTTTGGCATCTCCTTTTTATCATATTGCCATGTTTGAATTTGCCTCTCCTATCTTGGTCATTTTAAATTTACTTTTTCTTATATATATAAGAGCTTTAAAATTTGAAAATATTTGGAAGCTTTTTTTATTTGAAAAAGTATATTCATATTTTTCTACACAAATTATCAACAAATAAATGAAATATATATTTTTACCAAAAGAATATAGAGTAATAGGCCAATTAAAATTAGTGTAAATTAACTATAATGGCCTTGAAACTCTTGTCAGACTCCTTTAGAAACCTCTTTCGGGTTTGCTGTCTAAGAAGACATCCTTTACTTAAAAAATTAGGCACCTCTTCATCCTCTTTCTCGACTTTGTCTATGTCCACGATCTTAGCCTTTGTATCTTATATTTCTTGTAAGGTCCCAACGTATATCCTAGAAGCATTCTAACATATCTAAGGTATATTAAGAAGTGAACATAAAGAATTAAGTGTATCTAAGCATAGTAAAGAACGTAATGGTAATTAATTTAAAAGATAAGGGTAAATTAGTAATTTGTTTATTTCGGCATGGACATGCATAATTATTCGTGAAATATGGATTAGAATAAAATCAATTGATGATATTATATGCCAATGTGGGAACTAAAGAAAAAACAAGGATCAAATGTGAAATTTGCTTTAAGTCAACAAATGACCCAATAGGATTAAATCATGTGTGTAATTCTAGAAATTGCATGAAATGGGTATATAAGAGAGGAGAGAGGGATGGTGCATTTTGGGGGTTTTAATTCTATATTTTCATCTTCTCATTTCATCATCTTAATCACATCATTTTGCATGTATAAGGAATCAAGCTAATTCTAAGTAAAAATCAAGGTAAAAGTTAGTGGTTTTTCTCCTCACATTTATCTTTTCTTTCTTTGCTCATGAATAGCTGGAATATAAGGTTGGAATTGGGATTAAAATATGTATTTTTGGTGTTTCTAGTTGGTGAATCTAGTAAAGCTAAATGGGAAGAGAAGGAAAAACGCTAGAAGGGCTAGTTGGCCAATTTCAAGGCTTGAGACTTCACTTGGTTTAATTTATACTTTTATATGTTTGAATGTGTACAAAGATTAATTTGGACATGGAGTAGTTGCTTGAATGATGTCTTGGTGTTACTTTGCATGGAATTAGTTGAATATGACAAGAGAGTAAAGTTTAATTAGTGGAATTCTATCTTAGATTCACTTGAACCAGTCCAATTGTTTTGGTCATAAGTCTGTCCAAAGACCTCAAAATTGGGTGATTTTAATTGAGCATAAAATTTAACACATAGCACTGAAAATCATTAGAAGAGATTGAGACCTAATTTTGGATGAATGACATTGGAAATTGATATTAAAAATGGTGACCTGATGCTGTCCTTTTTTGGAGCAACTTGTGATGTTTGGTGCATATCTCATTATTTAGAATTCAAAATGGCCTGATTTTTATGATCTAGAAAGTAGAGACATAGGGAAACAAATGTATAGAATATCTCAAAGTCTAATTTGAATGTTTGCTATGTGA
>JAOQMR010000211.1:5708592-5719905 GCA_027563865.1 Erythroxylum pelleterianum
AATGCCACATAGGCTAGTGGTTAGGAATTAGTTACAGAGAGAGAGTGAGAATGAGAAGATACAGAGGATATATAGGACTCGGTATAGGGAGGGAGGGATTATTCGGTATTATTGTGGAAAATACAGATTTCCTGAAAATTATATTTCCAGGAGGGGGAGCTTTGCTCCAGCAGTATTCTTCCTAACTGTACCGATACACCATCAATACAAGCAATCTCTATAGAGGTTCCTATCACTATCCTAGACTACATTAGAGCATTATTGATTTTATTTTATATTTTTAAATAAGTTATGAAATTTATTATCATTTTTATGATACAAGTCTAGTTGATAATTAAGATTACGTACTGCCCTCTGTGTTTTCAGGCAGGCCAGGATTGATCGCTGATATTCGGGGTTAGCCTCATCCCAAGTTCATTACAGTGCAAACTTTTCCTGAAGCTTGACATTATTGTCACCTTTTTCTCCGAGATGACACTAAAAGTTGTAGCAAAAACATTTTTTCTGATAGATACAGTCAACCTTATGTACTGTATTTTTGTCGAGGATCTATTGACCTTCACTAGCTTAATTACCTGCTCCGATGGTTGTATGAGGGAAGAAAGATGGAGAAATGAATAATTGCTTTGACAACTCCACGAGGTTTGCTCAACCACCGTTTTCATGCAGGTTTTGCAATGCAAAGTTTCTCTTTGGGACAAAGAAAGATGTCATTGTACCGTTAGCAATTTGAGTTTTCCTATTAAGGTAATCTTGGAGAAAGTAGTTGCATGATGCACATTTGAGACCAGAGGGTCCTAATGCCATTGAACTTCGCGACGGTATTTGAGGTCTTAGTTGCAAGAAGTTTCCACGTGCCTTAAATGCTAAAACATCATTGGACGAAAAGCTAAATGAACAACGTGATAAGAGCACCCAACAAGCGTTACTCATTTCCAGTAATGTTGGTTTCCTACACTCTTCATTGCAAACTTGCTGTGCATGAGTTACGCCATTATCAGTTTCTGCTATAACTCAAACCATGATGCTGTTGAGGATCACAAACCATGATGCTGTTAATGAAGTGATACGGTTTGTGGTACAACAGTTATTACTATCTCTTAGATTTTTCCATAGTATCAACATAGGCCAGAAACTGTGTTTCTTAGTCACAAAACAGCCTTGAAGTTACAACATAGAACTGACATACCGCAACCCCCAACTACAAATAGATTAGGACACTAGGTTAATTCTGTACACACTGGACACTCAACTACTATTTGTAAAAAAAACCTTTAATAATAATTCAGAAAGAAGCCTGCATATTGATCCATATACAGTCGTTTGCCACATGCCTGCATATTGATCCATATACAGTCGTTTGCCACATGAAGGATCTGATGATAGAACACCTTACAGTGCCTCCAGATCTTGCAGCGCCAATCACGATAAACCTACAGCAGGCCACTGCGACCTAAAACTTGGAACTTGATGAACCTCCTTTTATTCTTTTGGAACCAGTCCTTCATGAAGCCAATTTCTCATAGCTGAAAAAGCCTGCTCTGCATCTTCATCTTCTTCAGGAGAGTTGGGACGATGTGCAAATCCATGGCCTCTTCCCTCAAATATGAGAACTTTTGAACCATTACCAATACCCTTCTCAATATCCTTTAAAATACTGACATCACAGAGCGGGTCCTTGTCTCCTGAAATTAATAATACAGGAACTTTTATGTTAGAGGATACAGATGGGTCCATCCTGGTACCATAAAAAGAGACTCCAGTTCCAAAATAAGCTCCTTGGTCTCTGGATAGCACCTCTAGCACTCTGCCTCCTCCAAAGCAGAATCCAATGATGCCAAGCTTCTTTGAGATTCCTGCAGCCATGAGTTCATCAACCAGCCATTTTGCTGATGTATCAATATCACTTGCAACCCTCTGGGGTTCTTGTTCTGCTCTCCATTGTTCAAACATAGTTTTTGGCTGGTCCACTGACCATGGTTCCCCACGAAATAAATCCGGTACTAAAACACTGCAGTTTTCAACGAGTGAAGAAAGTTATAAAGGATTGGATATAGTCAATCTTCACGGAAACTGATCCAACATTTACAGTGGAGGCTGCTTGTTTATGAATGAGAAAATGGTATGCATAATTTATGCTTCATGCTATATCAAAAAACTATATAAAAAAGGACGTTTATCTTTGTAATCTTGCTCTGCCTCTGATGTGCAATTTTCCCAATCCAGCTGAGAGATGGAAGATGGACAAGGAAAAATAAAAAGAGAAACAAAGAATTCGCAAGGCAGGGTGATAACATGAAGATTAAAGCAGCAACATACTTGTAGCCATTACAGGCAACACGGTATGCGAAGTCCCTCGTAAAAGCATCTTCAAACCCGAAAACATCAGACAAGAGTAGAATCCCAATTCCATTATTATTCTTGACGGCCTTGAACAAATAAGCGCCTATGGTATCAACACCCTCCCCTATTGAAACCTCTGAGCCGCTCACCAACTCGCATGCCTCGTCGTTTACGTCTTCTTCAACTTTCAATAAGCTGCAACAAACTTTGTGGGCAATAGAGCCTCTTAACGATCTCGAAGGATCCAAATTGTATATTCTCTGAACATAAACTGAAGGTCTCCAGTCAAAAGTCGAACACTTGAGCAAAGATAAACCAAAAGAAAGAAGTTTTACCCACTAAACATGAAATATTAAGGCAACCCAAATTTCATATGATCATTGCAAACTACATCAAGAGAAAAGATGAGCAAGCTAACTCCATGCAATCCAGAACCAGTTACGCACGAGGAAGACATTGAAGAACTTACAGAAGAACGAAAAGAAGAGGGCTTTGAGCCGGCTAGAGAACGCCGGTGGTAGCTTTGATGAAGAGCAGACTTAGTGGGTAAGGTGGTGGGGGTAAATGAGAATGTGAGAGAGGGGTTTGATGCCACGCCCATGTCGTTACTTCTGAGACTTGCTAGGGAGGAGCTAAAGGAAGGAAAGCACAGTGAGCAGCTTTATGGCTGAACTAAAATTGTCATCCTCGGGTTAGATATTTGCTTTGAGGGCCCTGAGTAATACCAGCCTCAATAATTTCCACCTTTATCAAAATACCTCTACAATTATGTGAAACTCAAATGGATAATCAAACATATAAAATAAAAATATCTATTTAATAGATGTTGTTTTAGATCTTTTAAAATAATTTTTAATTTTTATATAATTCAAAATTCAAAATTTTCATCAATAATTATAATTGTTAAAATTAATGTAAGGCAATTATTTTTTAGTAATAGTAAATATTATTTAAACATATTTTATATTTAAATAATGTTTAAATATAAAAAAATATTTCTTCAAATTCTCTTAATTTATAATTTTGATACAATAATTTTTTAGCAACCTTCATTTTTATACCTGTCAAAACAATTATGCAAGATTTTGAAAAGTCTAATAACTGACAACTTTTATTTTTTGGGGTTGAAAAGGAGATACATTAAGCCGAAATAACTTGGCGGGGAAATGAAATCTCCGAAATATCCTCTAGGAGGATAGACATACAACCCACAGGCGGGTCTGAAATAATAACAGACAACTTTAATCCTAACTAATGGAGAAATTTTAACATGACACGACATTATCAACTGAATTGTCTAACCATGTATTAAAAGCTCCCATGATTTCTGTGCTTTCGTAAATGAATTGGCGCACATCAACTACAACACGCATATAACTATGAGTCTATACGTTGTTACTATCCTCTCACTTTCTTTTTTCTTTTTCTGAAAGATAAAAGAGTAAGCATTGGCAAATGTACAGATTACTATCATCCTTCACTACAAATTTTGTTTCATATGGGCAACTTCTCAACTTCGGTTCACTTTTATGTTGACAGTTTTTCTGACAGGTCATGAGCCTCCATGACGGTAATAGAGTACAGACCGATAGATTGCAGCAACATGAAGAAAGGCAATTACTGCTATGAAGAAGTCATCCAAAAGACCAAAGATACCCAGAATTCCTGAAGTCCAAAACAACTCTTGAGCATATCACAAGTTTTCATCTACAAAGACAAACATGGCAAACCATTTCATAAAATATGTCTTGATCAGGGACATACCTTCTGGAATAAGGTCTACAGGGCTCAGAACATAGATAGCACTCAGAATCATCTGAACAAAAGAAATATAATAAGAGCAGATATTGAAAGTTATTGAGTCAGGACTCAATTTTCAAGTAAATCACTTCACTAAATATCAATTCTTGACCAAGAAGAAGAGACTAGTTCACATACTATTGAAGGCAAAACTGATACCAACTTATAACTAGCCCAGATCAAGTTCTGCCGAATTATGCATTTCTTCATGACTAAAATATATAATCTTGCAGTTTAAGCCTGGTCTCATTCCCAGGCCAATTTCTATACTTAACAATACCAAGTTTGACCTGCATATATAAAAGACATATATGAAGAGGGTTCACCACTAAACTATACAACAGACTGAATATAGCAGTTTTTATGTAATTTATTTAGTTGTTTACTTCTTTTACTGATATATGTTCAGTTAAAACTATGGATTCAATGTATAAATGGTTATATGCAAGAAACTGAGGCCAGGTACCATTAAAAGCTACTTTAATGATCTGAGATATCTCAAGTTCCATGCCAGTGTTATGATTACCATTGATCATAATTAGCAAAAGCTCAACTATCTCACAGTAATTGATAAGAAAACATAAGCTATCTAATTGAATCATGACTATCCATAGAAGGCATAAAGCTGCATGCATATTAGGACTACAATGCTACTCATTTGCATCCTCAGTTTGCTTACTTGACAATAAACCACCAGCTACAGTCACCAACGTATGCAGAAGGAGAAACTTTTAACCAAAGATGTAACTCCATAGAATGATAGAAATTCCCTCACTTATCATCGATAATTTTTCATTTTATTGAGAAGATTTTTCAGAAAAGTTCAATTGACTGGGTATCATCAAGTATATGTATAATTAGCAGATTCTCCAAGATATTCAAGAAAAAGTCTGAAAGTGCTCATACAGGGAGCATAACATTTTAGCCCATATGCAGAACTGAGATGGGAGCTGCATTGCCGGAGTACAAAGAAAAGCAAAAATGGCAATTACCTACAAGTAAGGGAATGTTATGAGGGCAGTAAAGGGTGATATAGAACAGTTAAAAAACAACAATATAGAACTAGAAGAGGGGGAGATGAATGCAAGAATGACAGAGATAGAAATTATGGTTTAAAGAAAAGACAAGCAAGTAAAGTACTCTGCTGTCAATTCTACTCCTGAAACTGATCATAAAAGTACTCTTCTTCACAAGTTGTAATAGCAATCGGAAGTTTCTTAGTGTAGCATCATTCCAGCAAAAAATTTAGCAACCTTTAGACCTCTAAATGTGCTATATATGAACGCATATTAGATCTGTATGCCTTTTACAGATTAGAAATATGAGAAGTACCATCATACTATTGGCTATTTAGACACTTAAGTTACTAGAGGCCAGTTCAACAAGTATCATCAAGAAAATAACAATAAACTATGTTTCACATTTTATTTTGTTAACTGGGCTTCTGGGAGGCATTTGGACTTTAATAGGGAAAATGCATTCCTATCGTCTGCCTTACCACTTGGGCTTGCCACTGGAACTACCAAATAGAAGATAGTACCGTTCCTTCTCTCAGAGATGATCAAATTATTTTTCTGTACTTGAACTGCATTCCTAGTTCCTAAGCATTTCAAAGACAGATCGAGGAAATCACAATTCATTGGCGCTTTTGAGATGATAATATACAAAGCAGGCAACATATACTATGGGCACAATCTATCAAAAAAAAAAAAACACCCCTACACCTGTTGCCGTTTAAGGATTCACTATCACTCTATTACCTTTTTAAGGCAATCCATATTAATTCTAAATCCTCCTTGAAGGAGTACATCATGATTTTTTCCACTATTTAA
Source organism: Erythroxylum pelleterianum (assembly GCA_027563865.1). Classification (NCBI taxonomy): domain Eukaryota; kingdom Viridiplantae; phylum Streptophyta; class Magnoliopsida; order Malpighiales; family Erythroxylaceae; genus Erythroxylum; species Erythroxylum pelleterianum. The sequence goes on from JAOQMR010000211.1 coordinate 5,714,568, forward strand.
TGGTAAGATTCATAATCACAAAAACCTGGACTTGGGAGAAACCACATGTACTATTGCAGGGAAATCAATGATAGAGCTGGATATTCAACTAACCTTAAGCATGCTTCAAATGGCTGAAGTATAATACAGAAATTGTATGAGCACCAGACACCAGTGTTTAAAGTTCAAGTAAAAATCAGGTGTGGAATAGGAAGCCTAGGGCTCGTGTTCATTTCTTACTATTACGAATCCTAAGTTGTCATCTTATGAAAACCAGAATCTGTTTTCCCAATCATTAAAAGAATGAAAAGGTTCAACTTTGATCTGTATAATAAGCCATGGACCAGAATGCCACATAACAGTCAAAAATTCAAAAATCAAGACAATGTTGGTGGAAAGAGGAGAACGGATGAAAAGATATTAGAAACAGAGCTGCAGATTATACTTACTGAAATATACACACGCGCCCTGATGACAAGAGGAAGTGACCTCTGAGGATCCATCATCTCTCGTACCAATCTCCGAATAAGAAAAGGAAGGTCTTGCAATCTCTGTGATTAAGAGAATTCAGTAAGTTGACCCCATAACAATCAGCTACCACATCGTAAAAACAACAACAGGCTGAATCAACCATACCTGAACAAGTCCATTGTTGCGTCCCCCAAATAGCCGATTATAAGTTTCAATCTTGCCCAGAACTTCAGCAACTTGAGGGTTATGGCGTTGCCTCAACGATGCTTCACCAGGAACTAACAAAGTTATCTGTCTACGACACAGCGGGCACTTACAGGGTTGAATTGCAGATCCATGTTGCCATACCATCATTATACAATCCCCTTAACAAGTGACGAGAGAGATTAAAAAAAAAAAAGTTAAATTTTATCAGGTTGAGTAAAATGTTAAAAAGGGAAGTTGATAAATCATAGAAAACCTCAGAAAAGAAGAGAACTTGATCGATTCTTTTCTTCAAAGTTGCTTGATCAAAGGAACAAGATAAAACAAATGTGGGCAATAACTGAATAGAGAGAAGACTACATAAGCAACATACCACAAAACCAATGAGAGCAATTGGCCTGACAAGGAACGTTGAAATGTCCATGGCATACTGAGCACCAATCGTTTGCCGGAGGGCCGTCCATTCCTCCTCCCTCCACCCTCCTCCCTTTCTCTTTTATCTATTGCTTAATGATTAAGAACGCCTCTTTCTAATTTTAGCAAGTTGGTGGGCGTGTATGATATCCAATCTGGGCCGCGCTCGCTTAAGTTAGGCTCATCAGGATTATACTGGGCCTGGCCGACTTTTTCTAGAGATTGAATCTTGCAATTCGTTCCAATACTTTCTAATCATGAAAATATAATTCGTCACATATTTTGTAAATCCACTTATAGGGTGTTATCTTTTCTTTCTAGAGGATATATTTGAAAGCTGTATTACGAGTTAATTTGTAATTTTTCCTTAAAAAAATAGGTTCTAGCAAAGTTGCGAATACCGTATCAATCTTGATATCATATTAAATTATAATATAGTATTACATTGGTACCGATCAATATCGAGTACCGTTTAGGGTAATTTTTTAAATTTATGAAATAGTTCTTAATTTTTTAAAAATTACAAAATAATTCATTGTGATATTGTACAGTTGTACTGTATACTTTATAATTTTACATCAACTTTGCCTTTAAAAATTATAATAATAAATAATAGTCATAATTAATATGAAATAACAATAATTTTCAAATATTTCACGTATACATAATAACCACAATTAATATAAAAAATGTTTAATCATAATTAAAATGTGTTTCTTAATGCATATATATAATGTTTACTTTTTTGTAAACTTATAATTTTATTAGGCAACAAGCCAGGTGGATGCTAATCATGTTTTACTAAAATTTGTTTAGATTCTAACTTTTTTTATTAAGTTTTAAGTCTATTATTTTAAATGGCTTAAACTTTATAACTTAATTGTAAAAGTATTAAAGTAATTATATTAAATATTTTAATCTCGTATAAATAAATATGTAATTATCTTATTAACATAAGATAAGATATAAATTTCAATATGTCACATTATTTAGCATGACAATTTAGATAAGATAATTTGAATATGTTACATTATTTAGTATGCCAATTTTACGTCAACTGACTCAACTCTAAATTAATAACTTTATGTATATCCCACGGTAGCATATTGTATGATAAACAATTATAAAAAAAACTTAGTTATGATTGTATTAGTGCTCTTTCGATGGATGAAAGCAAACAACTACAATGAATTACTTTTCATTTTTCAGTTCCATTCCGTAGTCCACATAACAAGCAACGTACCAACAAACCCGCAAATTCTATCCACAATTTACAAAATACACCAACAGTTCCATTCACAATTCACAAAACATACATAAAGTCATAAATGCGCACCCAATTATTTCATAATTCAAGAATTCAACAATAATTTCAACGGATCAGGTCGGACTGGAAATAGATTTGGATCTATTTTAGATTTAGCGTGGAGGAGGAGACTCGAGATTCCAAGAGTGGTGGGTGGGCTGGTGGGGCATCGGCATGGACGGAGCCACAGTGGGGCACTTGCCCCCACTGTATCTAAAAATTTTTAATTTAAAATTATTATTTAAAAATTTAATTTTATAAAAAATTAAATTTTGCCCTAATTAAATTAATGGTGACAAAAATTAATAAAAGTTATAGATATATTAAGATATCAAATAAAAAATAAAATCTGAGTCCATCTATTTTTATTAAGATTACTATTATTTGAGCCCATGACTTTTTTGAATGAAAGTCTATAAATAGGGAGATGCTTAATTGACTTTTTTTTTAGAATTTTCTACTCTTTTGGCTTCTTCATCATACTACTTTTTGTCTTTTTAGCTTTTCTTCTTCTAACTCCACAAGGACTACCACATCCAAAGCGAAAAACAATAATCTATATTGAACGTAATTGTGAAAATGATTCTCCCACAGGCCTCACCCTGTTTTAGTGCTGATAGGTAAATTCCCACTTCTTTTCTTTAGAAAAATATGTAGTACTACAATTTAGAGTTGTGTTCTTGCAAGTTGTAATAGAGTTGGTACAGTTTTAATCTTTACATTCTTTTAGACTTTTAGTGAAGACGCAAGATAAGATTTCTCATTGTAGACAAAAAATCGTAGCATATAAAGTCGTAAAAATGAACAAAAATAGTACAAACCATCTAACACTAGTGATAATAGAGATAAAAGAAGTACCATAGATGCCCTTATGAATAAAAATAGATGGGATCAGATTTTATTTTTATTTGATATCTTAATATATCTATAATTTTTATTATTATTATTTTGTCACCAATTAAATTAATGGGGACAAAATTTTAATTTTTTAATGGAATTAAAATTTAAATTAACAATTTTAATAATATAAGTGTATTTTAAATATTTTGTCACCATTCAAAATAATTTCTGGATCTGTCCTTAGACATCGGGTATGATTTCGTGGTGTCGGTGGTGGTGGCAAGCCACAAGTGTGGTGGTGGTCTCGAGAGAGAGAGAGAGAGAGAAATAAAAATGTGGGAGGAGAGAGTAGAACGAGAGAGGGCCATCGATGGTGGGCCTGTGGTGTCACCGGAAAAGAGAGGGAGGGTTGGTGGTGCTTGAACGAGAGAGTGAGAGAATAAAATTGTGGGAGAGAAGAAGAAGACAGTCGGGTGGTGAGGGGATGTTTGAAATTTTTTTTTGCAACTTAGTCCTTCAACTATGTAAAACTTGCGGTATTGGTCGGTATTTTAAATACTGGCGATACCGGCAAGTACCAAGTGAAAAATGTCGATGCCTACAAGTATTTACTTCCGGTACCAGCCCTGTTGTGCCCCGTGTCATTTTTTGGCCTGTACTTACCAGTACGGAACGAAATTCATAACATTAGGTTTTAGTAGCTTAAAGATTTACGAAGACAACATTTTACTAATTTTAACTAAACTAAAATTTTAAATTTTCTTCATTAGCTCAATACATAAATTTGTCCGAAATTGTATACATTTATTACTATTTAAGATAGTCAAAAGGTATGAATTGTTAGCATGATTCATACTCAGGTGGTGGTGGTATTGATGTAGTAGTCAAAACGTATAAATTGTAATTTTATGAATTGTCCCATATTTTTTTTAAAATTTAAATTAATCTTTACAATTTTCGATAATATCACGCTACACGTCAACATTTGTAAAATAGTACTGTAGTACCTTATATCATCAAAAATTAAGTTTTAAATAAATTTTAGTATATGAATTAGTACTTTAATTTATGTGTCATCATAACTAGACAATACGGATCAACTGGATGTTGATATAATTTTAAGAACAATTTCTTATTTTCATGCTAACACTTCACAAAAGTCTAAATGTGTTCTTACGTTATCTCTATTACTAATTTTACACATAGAATGAGTGTTATTTTAATAATATTAACGTATATAAAGTAGTATTAAAGATAAAAATAAAACTTAGTTATACTTTTTGTTAAATGTTAAGTTCAAATCATAAGATATCATATGTGAAGTGCTTGAATTAAAAAAAGTTATAAAATTACTTGTAATAAGTATTTTGCAATTGATGAGAATTGGAAGATTGGACTAAAGTTACGTGTTAGGGGGAAAAAAAAATCAGTGCTCTATTAATGCACGTTTAGATCTCACTTATGTTTTGCATTAACCAAGTAAATATGTTGATTTCGTGGTTTGGTTTCATTTTTATTTTTTATTGTAACTTTTATTTTATATTTCTATTTCTATTTTTTAAATAAAAACAAAAATATATTTAGTTATTAATGTTAATGTATTTATATTTTTATTATTGAAAATAATTGCATATCAGATAAACTTTAAAGCTAAATTATTTTAATTAAATAAAAATATTTCAATATCTTATATAATATTTATTAATAAAATATAAATAAATAATTTAAAATTAAAATTTATTTTAATTATTAAATCACATTTTATTTGGAATTGATATATGTTAAAGATATTTTTAATTTAATTATACTTATCAAATTATTAAATAAATTGATTTACGTTACTACAAAAAATAAATAAAATTATTAAGTGAAATAGCCTTTTTCCGTCCGATTGTCGCCTTGGGGTTACTTCAAAAATTTTAGCCAAGGATTGCGTATAGCGCAACCTCGGGTCGTTCTCTTGAAGAACCAAAAGTGAAATTAATTTCCTAAGTAACTAGATGCAAAGTAACCTAGACTATAAAATGAGGTTTGATTTGAGAAATTACGCTAAAGTTTGCAACGAAATAAAATAAACACTAAGGACTTGTTTTTGGTATTTTAAAATTTAATTGAGTGATTTGA
>JAOQMR010000211.1:5734784-5746063 GCA_027563865.1 Erythroxylum pelleterianum
CTTTCCATCTCGATTTCACATATTTCTTCACTACCACAATACTCTTCATCCAATTTATCTCAAACACAATTCAATCTTCACAATTTACACAATACATATACAAAATATTCATTCTTTCCAATAAAAAGTTTCGGGGTCCAACAGAAACAATCTCACTCGACTAGTTAGAGGAAATTTGATGATCCATGAAGCTGAGCTTAGGTGTGATGAAGGATCCTCATATAGAAGAGGAATGACACTAAAAGCAGTTGATGAATCAAATTGATCAAATGTTGATGAAAGCAACACTGAGTTGCAAATAGATGGAGATGACAAATTCAATTTCATGGTCAGAAAATATGCCCACTTCTACAAAAAAAAAGTTGATGAAGGAAAGAGAAGGAAACAAGAAAATTGGAAACAATAGGTTCCTGTCACAAGGCAACAGTGGCAATAGCAATACACAAAATATCAAATCATATGCTATCACTGCAAGAAGCATGGACATACAAGACTAGAATGTTCTCTTCTTTAAAAAGACAAGACAAAAAATAGAAAGCAGAAAACCCAAAAAGCATGTTGTGACTGCAGTTTGGTCAGATGTGGATTTTGATAATTTTGAAGAAGAAGAGCTTGAGGAACTCAACAACATTTTCTTTATGGCCGAATCAGGAGATGATAAGGAATATGACTTTGGCTCTGATATTGAAATTGAAAAATTAAGAGATGCATATCATGATTTATATGATCAGTACAAAAAATTAATAGTGCAATATTTCAAGAAGGTCGAGAAGTCCAAAGATTATGATGAGTCTTTAACGAATAAAATTAAATCATTAGAATATGAAATAAATATTTCATGTCTAAAATTACTTCTCTTGAAAATTATAATAAACAAAAGGTTTCTAAAAAGGAATGCTTATAAAAAAAGATAATTCAGTTAGTAAATGCATTATTTGAAAATGACACTATTAAGATAAAACAATTAATAGAGAAAGTTACCACTTTAGAACTAGAAAAAGAAAAATGTGCTAAAAAGATTGTTTCTCTCGAAAAAGATCTTGTTAATTATGCTAATGGAAGAAATAACCTTGATGCATTACTTAGGAGTGGTAAAGGCATCATTGATAAGGTCAGAATAAGATATAATGAAAATAACAATATTAGGCCATTCAAGAATTCTTTGTTAACTTTAGCAATAGTTATAGCGAAAACAGCAGGAACTAATAAATGGGAAAAATCATAATAACCATCATTCTTCTGTTTTGTGCAATTATTGTGGTAGACATGGTCATATTAACTCTTGTTACTTTCAAAAAAATGAAGAAATTACCTCAAATGTACGTTTGGAGACTGAAAGGTCAAACTATTAATAAGAAAGGATCTAGAAAGATTTGAGTACCTAAAATGAGATAATCCACTCTGCATATATGCTTCAAATCAGAGACAAGAGAAAATCAATGGATAGTTGATAGCTACTGTTTGAGATACATGACAGGTGAAATATTGGATTTCAACTATATTGAAAGGAAAGACAGAGGTAATATTGTCTTTGCCATTTAAAAAAAGAAAAAAAAAGTCACCAGAATTGGTAAAATCGATGATTCAAAAAGTCATCAGAATTAGTAAAATCGGTGATTCTAACTCCGCTTCTATCGATAATGTTTTTTATATTAATGGATTGAAACATAGTTTGTTAAGTGTAAGTCAATTATGTGGTAAGGGTTATAGACTTACTTTCTATGCATCACATTGTGAAACTATTGATAATCTTAATGATAATATTGTATTCATTGGTCCTAAAAATTAGAACATATAATGTGCTCAATTGGAAAATATGTCTTCTCAAAGTGACAAATGTTTTGTCTCAATAGAAAAGGATTCTTTATCTGGCACAGTAGATTTGGACATGCTAGCATGATCCTCCTATCAAAATTATCCAAAAATGAGTTCGTAAAAGGACTACCAAATTTGAATTTTGAAGATAATCAGGTTTGCGAAGCTTGTTTAAAAGGAAACAAATCAGAAGTAACTTCCCTCCTAAAAATATTGTATATACTAACCAACTGTTTGAACTTATTTATATAGATTTATTTGGTCCTATTAGGGCTCAAAGTTTTGGTGGTAAACATTACAGTTTTGTTATAGTAGATGATTTTTCCAAATTTACATGGGTTTATTTTCTATCAAATAAAGATGATACTTTTGAAGTCTTTGAGAAGTTTTTACAGAAAAATTCAAACTGAAAAAAGGTACTACATACATCAATTCGAAGCAATCATTGAGGAGAATTTGATAATAGAAACTTTGAAGACTTCTGCAACAAAAATGGTATAAATCATAACTTCTTATTCCAAAGACTCCTCAGCAGAATGAAGTTATTGAGAGAAAGAACAAGACTCTCATTGATATGGCTAGAACAATGCTATGTAAAAGTGGTCTACCTTATGGTTACTGGGAAGAAGCCTTGTCAACTACTTGTTATATACTCAAAAGGTGTCTTATAAGACCTATTTTATAAAAGCCCCCCAATGAGTTGTGGAAAAGAACAAAATTGAATGTTGCTTACTTTCTAGCTTTTAGCTACAAGTGTTTCGTTCTAAATAATAGGAAAGATAACCTTGAAAAGTTCAATGCAAGATTAAATGAAGCTATATTTCTAGGCTACAGTACCACTAGCAAATGATTCAGAGTCTATAATAAAAAAACAAAGAAGATAACATAGTCGATACATGTAGTATTTGATAAGGCATTAACTTCAACAATAGCAGCCGATTTAGATAATGAAGAGCATCCTTTGATTCCTAAAGATACATCATAGACTCAAACTATACCTACAATATATTCGAAATTGCAAGATCAAGAAGGTCCTTCTAAAAGCAGGATAAAGCAGGCTCCTTCATGGATTAACACCTAAAGAATGGAGAGGTCTTGATACACATTAGTACATTCTAGGAGATCCCTCTGAAAGTTTAAGAACCAGATCATTATTCAAAAATAATTTTGTTGCTCTCATCTCACAATTAGAACCAAAGACCATTGAAGAGACTCTTACTGATGAAAACTGGGTTTCAACTATAAAGATGAATTAAATAAGTTTGATAAAAACAAAGTTTGGAATCTAGTACCTCGTCCTCAAAACAAGTCAATCATTAGAACTCGGTGGGTATTTTGAAACAAACTCAACAAAAATGGTAAGGTGGTAAGAAACAAATCTAGACTTGTAGCTTAAGGTTATAATCAATAGGAAATTATTGATTTTGATGAGACTTATGCATCTATTGCTAGATTGGAATCAATTAGAATTTTACTTGCCTTTGCATGCTATAGAAATTTCAAAATGTTCGAAATGGATGTTAAAAATTTATTCTTGAATTGTTATATTAACGAAGAAGTGTTTGTTAAGCAACCCCCAGGTTTTGAAGATGAAAACCATCCAAATTACGTAATGAAGTTAACCAAAGTTCTGCATGGTTTAAAGTTGGCTCCTTGAGCATGGTACGAAAGGTTAAGTAACTTTTTACTTGAGAATAACTTTGAAAGAGTAAAGGTAGACAACATCTTATTTATTAAGAAGAAGGAGAATGATTTATTCATAGTGCAAATAGATGTTGATGACATAATATTTGTTGCTACTAATCCATCTTCCTCTGAAGAATTCTTAGCTTTAATATAGGAGGAGTTTGAAATGAGCATGATGGGAGAATTATCATTCTTTCTTGGGTTGCAAATCAGGCAAACATAGAAAGGAATCTTTATTAATCAAGACAAATACACAAAGGAACTTATTAAGAATATCATTTTGAGAATGTCAATCCAATGAGTACTTCTATATACACTGAAACTAAACTTGATAAGGATGAAGAAGGCAAAGCTATAGATAAGACAAAGTATAGAGGAATGATTGGATCACTACTATATCTTACAAGCTCATGATCATATATTATGTTTTGTTTTTGTACATGTTTTTAATCAAATGCAAAAGAAAGCCACCTTTAAGCAGTCAAGAGGATCTTTCGATATCTTTACGAAACTATGAATTTTGGACTATGGTATCCAAAAATTGATTCATTTAACATAGTTAGCTATAGTGATGTAGATTATAAAGGTGATAAAGTCGATTGAAAAAGCACAAATGATCATTGTCGATTTTTAAAGGATGTCTAGTATCTTGGTCCTGTAAAAAACAAAATCACATAACACTTTCAACAACTGAAGCGAAATATATAGCAACTGCCAGCTATTGTGCTCAAATCTTATCGATAAAATATCAACTCTAGGATTTTTCTCTAAACTTTTCTCATATTCCTATATTATATGATAATTCTGGTGCAATAAATTTTCTAAAAATTATATCATGGACTAAGCATATAGAAATTAAACATCATTTTCTTAAAGATCATATTTTGAAAGGAATTATTGATCTTTTACATATTAATACATCCAATAGCTAATATCTTCATCAAGCCACGCTCGGAAGATAGATTTTGAGTGTTAAGAAAAGAGCTTGGTATATGCAAATTATCTGATATTATTTTTGTATAAATATTCTGTGCTACTTTTTGAAGAGCAATATTTTATGCTACTTATATCTACAAATATTAGCAGGTTCCTTCTTATCTGATCCTTTAGTAGGCTCCCTCTAGTTTAGAAGGGCCCTCTTAATTAGAGATCTCCGCTTAGTTTAGTAGGCTCCTTCTAGCTAAGAAGGCTGCTCCTATTTTAGAAGGCCACTCTCCTTTTGACAGAGTAAGATACACGTGTCCTAAAAAGGAAGCTTTTCATGATGTTGTTTTAGCTTTTAAAAATGTGTTGCATTCTAGCAACTCACCATACGTGTTTGACAAAAAATACGCAAACAATCACACTTTCTCTATTGGCATGAAAATTGTTCATCATCTCACGAGATAAACGCTTAAGAATCACTTAGTATACCTTAAACAAACTTCCTTTGTTTACTCATCTTTGTCATTCTCATCTGTGCCACTCTTTCTCTCTATACCCTAACTTTTTTCTTTCTCTTAGAAACTCATAAACCTTTCCAAGCTCATATACAATGGCACACATAAAATCAAGGGGACAAAAGAGAACCCTGAACTCAACTTCTAGTCATAGTGAAACTCTCCGCCATTAACAAACTTTTGCCTCTAAGTCCTCATTTCTATCTCCAATAGTAGGTTCATTGAACGCTCCTTCTGAACCTATTTCTATCTCCTCAAAGTCCCAAATTTTAGAAACACCCATTCAGGAGACTCTAAAAGAGAGAAAAAGAAAGATTTTTGCTATGTTGTCTCTAAAATAAAACTCTGATTCCTTAAGCAACATTTCTCTGACTCATAAAAAGAAGAAGAAAAAGAGTAGGAAGAAGAAAAGCAGAAGAAGAAGGAGAAAAGGCCAAAGAAAAGGAAGAAGAAGAAGAAGAAGAAGAAGAAAAAGAAGAAGAGGAAGAATCCTCAAGTGAGGAGGAGTCAAAGAGATTAGTTAGGTTTCACTCTTTTCTTCCCTTTCCTACTCTACCTATTCCTACTCCTTCCACCTTCTCCTCAAAAACTTCCGCACCTTCTTAACATGGTCATAAGGACAAGAAAGTGCCTGAAGTGCATTGGATAGTGAATGGCAATGGTTCAAATGAAGAACCCACTCTATTAATGAGATGACCACGGACTAAAGGATATGTTGAAAAGCAAGCTCTATAAGAAGAAGCTGCTGAAATAGAAAAGAAAGAAGAAGAAGATTCAAGGAAAAGAAAAAAGGGAATACATAAGAAAAGGCAAAGGGCCTATGGTTGAAGAAAGTATTGAGGATGCAATTGCCAAGAATGAGCTATTTGTTGATGAAGCTATATTTGAAGATTTTTCTAAAGAAAAAAGGTCAAAATCAAAGAAACTCATCAAGGGAGAGTCTTTAGCACCGATGAAGTTATTCCAATTGATGGAAGTTGAAGCAGGGTACAAAATGTGCTACAAAAAGAGAAAGGTGGTAGCAAGATGCATCTTGCCTCCCAACCTATTCGATGATATTGGTATTGTCATCACTCCCTTCTTTCTTGCTGTTGTTTGCAAAAATTTTCTAAATTTAGACGAAACAGTGTGTGATAAATTGGTAAGATGCTTCTACATACATATAAAAAAGAAGAAATTGATGGGAAGCTAGCTATTATTTCGTAGGTACGTGAGTGCGAGATCTTGGTTATGGAGGAAATCTTGGGGAACATTCTGGGTATAATTCCAGTTGGTAGGACTAACCTTCCCTGTCATAAGTAGGACATTGCTGACCTTGATTTGAGAGAAGTAGTAGATTTTATTTGTCTGAATGTTGAAAATGCCCATAAAAGGAAACCCTAGAGCAGACACTTGGATCTATGGCTAAGGTGCCTTGCATCCATTTCGGCTACTTCTATCTTTCCAAAGAGCAGCTCAACAGAAAGATGTAGTCTCCTGGGCATTTACGTGGTCTACAATCTGTTAAAGGGATTTACACTTACAACTACAACATATTCAACTTCAGTCATAACTCACAATTATAAGTTTACAACTTACTTTATACAATCTCATAATTCAACTATAAACTAATATATCTTGTTTCCTTACGTAATTCAATTTATAATGTTTATAATTAGTTTTTTTCTTAACTAATTTTATCAATACTGTTAATAAAATCCTAATCTCCAACTTTGATTTAACAATCTTTCATTAGCCAATTTTAATCAACATTTTTAGTTTCTTACCTAAATTTTCCAGTGCATTAATTTTCTTAATTCTAAATTATATTGAATTACACAAACAATTCCAAATTTAAAATTCAAAATTTCCAATCCATTAATTTTCTTCATAAGTTAACAACGCCTAAATTATATTGAAAATAAACCAATTCACACAAACAATTCCAACTTTCAAACTCCAATTTCCCAACTTACACAAACAATTCCAAGAATTCCAAGTTTTCAATAATTCTAATTTTCAACAATTCCAACCATTATAAATAATACATATACAACCAAATATAATGCTGTTGGAACCCATTACCATATGTCCAACCTCTTTACGAAAAACCAAACAAAACCAGAGCATTTCCACTCTTGCTCTGATACCATATCTGTTGGGTCCCGAATTCGGAACCCAACTACCTAATCTGAAACCCTCATACTTATATATGATTGTAAACTCAATTAAAGTCCTCCAAACAAATCTTGTAAGATTCATCTTAATTTTCGTCAATAAAAATGATTTACTTTAAGGCCCAAGCTGAAATAAAAATTCCATGACTTGAGACTAATTGGAATCAAAAATTAGTCAATCGGACTTCCATCCAATTGCTTCACTTTGATTGAATCCAAGAATTCAATTTAATCCGAAAGCTCTCGAATTTGCATAAAAAGATAGGAAAATTTTGCTTGAAAACTAACATTTCAAAAACTGAGTCAAAGGAGGTCAAACGAATGAGTTATAAACTAGAGAGTGATCTTTATCACTTTACAAACATAGAAATTCAAAATGTCATAACTTTGTGCCTAGAACTCGAAATTTGTTCAAACTTGGTGTCAAAATAAAACTGAACGAAAATTCTACAACTTTCAAGAAGGATTTATAACCTAATTTGGCCTTTAAGGAGGTTCAAAGTTGATTTAAAGTTTCAGCCCATTTGGAACATTTCCTAAACAAGATCAAAAGTCCTAACCAAGATCAAAAGTTTGAAAAATCATATCTTTTGATACTGACGTCGAAAAGTGTCATGGTTTACCTCTATGGAAAGATAAAAAGATGCTTCAAAACCTTCATGAAGGAAGGAAAAACCAATTCAAACATTAAAAGGGGTAAAAACTTGTGCAAAGTGGCTGCCTAGAATATGACCACATGAACAGTACTTTTTGACCAAATGAATAGTAATCAGCCAACTTCCAACCCTCATAACTTTTTTACTCCTAACTCCGAACAGGACATATCATACCTCCATAGAAAGATAAAAAGACCCTCTACATCTTTCATGAAGGATGAAAAAATCGATTACGCTCAAAAGGGGTGAAACATCCTTCCGAAGGTTCGGCCCAAAATAGTCAAATAAATAGTAACAGCAATCTTTAAATGTTCATAACTTTTTCATACTAAGTCTAAAAGTGACCCATTTTATACCATTTTAAAGATCTTAACATACTCTACGAACTTCAAGAAAACTTCCCATTCAAATTCAAACCTTAAAATGATATAAAACCCAAAACAAGTGGCTGCGCATTTTAGAAAAAATGGACAGCACCTCCCCTAAAAATGCTCTAGCCAAAAATCTTCAATTTTCAACCCAACTTCCACCTACACAAAAATTACTTCAATCTTCCAAATTCTCACAAGCATCCAACTTCCAAACCAATTCAGTTATCTCAACATCAACTCAAAAGAGCAGCAACACACTCTTAGGCATCTATCAATTTCAAAACTTAAAGAAAATACAAGCTCATCTTTACTCTTTCTTTTTATCCAAGTTCACCATACAACCATATATACATAGGAAACTTATACAAGATACATTGAAACTTTAAAATCTTTATATTTACAAGGAAATAAGCCAATACAAAGAATCATAGGGCATTTAGCCTGATTACATCCAAATTAACAAAAATGATAGAATAAAGAACAAACTAATGCTTTGATTTATCAAAGCACGACTTCAAAACCAAAATGCATCGAAGTTGCCTTTCTCATTCAAAACCTGTGGAGGGGAGGAAGGGGGTGTGAGTACGACGGCTCCGTGGGTAACAATTTAATATGCAAGCATAAGCATACAAAAGTGTCTCAAATAATCATTTTCAAGCCAATAGATACAATTGTCATTTTCCGATAAAACACAACATTTACAAATTTAACAATCATAACACAATAGCACATAATCACATAACAAGTGGTTTGAGTGATCCTAACAGGACGTACTATACAATTCCGCCAAGCAAATTCTCCTATTCGGATATTTGTCACTTGACAAACAATTTTACAATTATTTACACAATGTGTTTACATAAAAAGGCACATAATACAAATTTGAACTATCACAAATAATACTCCATTCAAAATTTGAAAGTCATAGGAAAACATTCAAGAGACATTTAAGTAGCTTATTACTCAACTATTAAAAAGTCACCCACCTTGATTCCTTTGGCTTTGCAATTGGTTCACTTATCCTTCCTCAATCTCCAATGCCTTATTTGACCTTAATCAAAGCATAAAAACCCTAATTAACAATAAACATCAATGCTGGAAATTTTTCAAGAATGTAAAAACTTGACTTTAAACCTACCTAACCTTACCAATACCTTTCCTAAGCTATAACAATCAAAACTCATCTATAATACCAACTAATTTCGAAAATCCACTTGCTTAGGTGCAGCCCACGAATTTTCTCTTTCTCCATTAACCCTTCCTTTCCACTTTACTCTTAAAGAAAACCTCTTAAACCTTCCTTTCTAAAGCATACAACTCTAAACTCCTTCTTCTCTTTTCCTTCTCATTAAACATAATGAAAATTAGACTTTCTAAGGAAAGAAAAATCTAAGTTCAATCCCATCTAACCTTACCCATACGTTAACTAAACTATTTGCATCAAGACCCATCTAAAATTCCATAAATTTCACATTTTCTTACCTTTGAGATTGAAACCCACGAATTTCTTCTTGCTTCTAATGGTGGAGTAAACTCTTTCTCTTCCTTTTCTTCTTAAAGAAACCCTTAGAATCACTCTTCTCAAGCAAGAAAGCAACAAAACCCCACTCTTTTCTTTTTCTTCTCCTTCTTCTCACATGGCCGAATGACTCTCCCTCTCCTTTCTTCTTGTAATTTCGTAACCTTCTCTTTCCAAGGCTTAAAAGTGAGTTGTCTTAAACTTAAAAACCCTAAGCCTAAACGACACCTCATTCCCTTTTTTATTAACCTTACATATTTATGTCTTCCACCAATGTACACGGCTACTTCTTATTCTTCCTTTACAAGCTTTAGTAAACAACCTTTCTAACTTAACTAATAACCTATGCTAACTATTTCGTGGGCCTTCTCTTGAATCACAACAATTCCCTTTAAACACCTAAGCTTCCTTAGCTTCTTTTACAAGCCTTAATAACTCCAATGGACCCAAGCCCAATTCCTTCCTTTCTTTTTCATTAAAAGATAGGTCAAAGGCTAAAAGCCCACTTAAGCCCAATTTCCATCTTTCCCTCCTTACAATTTAAATTTCGTGGGCTTCCTAGCAACCCACCATGAAAGTCCTTCCTTCCTCATTTAAATGACATTTAAAAGGCTACAAAGCCCACTTAAAAAAAACTTAAGCCTTAAAACCACATACAAACTTCCTAATGTACCCTAACACCATTTTATTCTTTTAATTCTAGCAATTTGTCAAAGCTCTAATCCCTCCATTTAATCTTTATTAGCCTAAACAAATAAAACCCTCAATTCATATAATTCTTTTTACTACCACCAATTTATCAAAAATCGAATTTAACTAAAACCCTTCATTTAAAAATCATAACCTAAGCAACAAAAATCCTCAATTTATTCCAACCAAAAGAAAATTATTAATCTAAACCTCAAAATAAATAAAACATGCTTAATACGAATCGGGACCCAACAAATGCAATTGCTATTCAGATTTCAGAACAAAAAATATACCCAAAAAAATTAGAAATTGCAATTAAATGTTAGGTCAGTTTAGTTTAGTACGGGTTGGGCCAAGTTTGAATTTAGATCTGGAAAATGAAAATTTTAGAATTGTAGATTTTGGCAACGGTGGCCAGAATAGTGGTGATTAATGGTGGCGTGGTGCGATAAGGAGAGTGGATGGATGGTGGAGATGTCACAGAAGTGTGTAATTGTGAGGAAATTAGAAGGAGAGTGGATGAAGATACCGGAAAGGATAGTAGTTAGAGGGAGAGGAGAGTTGTCGCCACTAAAGAGAAGAACAAAGAGAGAGAGAGAATGTGAGAGAGAAATGTGTAGTAGAAGATAGAGATTGCTAGAAGGCTCGGGTTAAATACTTTTATTTTTACAAGATGGTGTAGCGCCCCCTCACCGTAGGGTACACAACGGGAAACCCGCAGGTCGCTCCGATGAGTATCCCACGATAAAGGTGCACCCCCAGAACATTTCTACTAATAATCCTCATGGCATTGCAAAAATTTAAACCACAACATCAGAAACCATTAAATATTAACATCATAACATCAATCTGATACAGTCGTCCAGAAGTAGAATAGACAAGTCTATCAGTCTCCTAAACAAAACCAAAAAGGAAACTGATACAAACATCTATCCTAAGTCATCCTC